>CAUYQG010143900.1:0-7500 GCA_963574415.1 Tarsius wallacei | reverse complement strand
TCTCTCATAGCACAGTAAAAAGCCTCTTCCATGTATTTAGGTAAGCTGTTTGAGAGCAGAAAACATTTCTGATTCATCTCGATTTCCCTGGGTGTTAGCATAGTGCCTGGCACATAATAATTACCAAAAAATGCTAGTAAGAAAAGAAATGATTTTTTCCATGAACAAAAACAAAAACAAAAATATTGAATTATTGATTTAAAATGTAGATGTGGTGGTAAACTCTCTGCTACTGGATTTTTATTCTTTGCAGAAGTTCGGTAACTGTCAGGAAGTTAAGAAGTATTCCATGCATTTGTTGACGGGTTACTCAAAGATTCTTTGAAGAATAAAATAAATATCAGAGAAATACTAGATTGAGTGAGAAAAGTTTATATTCTGTAAACTAAACTCAAGTTACAGGAAGTTCATATCTAAACTTCTAAACTTCTTGTCCCCACGTCATACCCCTCTTCCTTATTTACTTTTCAGACTTTATTATCTCACATAATATTTATTTATTTATTTAATGTTTACTTTGTTAATATTTTTCTCCAATTGTTCCTCAAGTGTGTAGGGATTATTGTCTGTTTAGTCTGCACAGTAGACAGTGTATAGCACAGTGCCCGGCATGAGGAAGTGCTAATAAATATTTGTTCAACTAATGATGTCTGCAGGCTTGCCATAGGTGTGAAAATGACCAGTGATTGTGTGTTTATTGTGTGGTTGAAAATTTTTCTGGCATTTTAAATTACAGAAGGCGTTACGACCGGATATGGGCTATAATACATTAGCCAACTTTCGAATAGAAAAGAAAATTGGTCGCGGACAATTTAGTGAAGTTTATAGAGCAGCTTGTCTCTTGGATGGAGTACCAGTAGCTTTAAAAAAAGTGCAGGTAAGATGATTTTAATTCTGTAAATTAATGTCAAATTATACTGTGTTAATAATCGAGAAAATTGTGTTCCAAATGATTGAATAGTAATAGCCTTGAGAAAGCTGGGAAAGAATGAACATTTTATTTTAAAAGCTTGAATTTAGAGTAGTATAGAGTAGAGGCTTTTGTTGTGACATTGTTTCTAAGTTTTAAAAATTGTGCTGGTATTGACCCTAGAAAAACTTCCACTACTTTAGATTTTTAAGAGGGAGATTTGAGTTATCACCATTACTTCTAACTGGACACTTAACCAGATGTTGAATCCTCATTCAAAGTTCTACAACTATAGGCACCACAGCCAGAAACTGACCTCACAAAATGTATTGCCTGAAGTTAATAAATGGCAGTCAAACTATACCAGCAACAAATGAAAGGAAAATGAAGTGAGCTATATTTACTTGGAAATAAAAAATGAGGTAAATAAAATGAGAGGATTGACATCTGGCTTCAAATTTGCATATTTTATTTGTATCATTCTGGCATCAGCTTTCTTTCTAATCCAGACGTTTTCCTGTCTTTCTCAAAGTCATGTATCTTGCTTCAGCTCCTCTTACCAAATCCTACCCTGACTCTGGAGTTTTAGTCCCACTGAGCTACCCTGGAATGCTTACTTACCAGAGCCCTGAAAGTTACGCTTTCCCTAATAGCATCCTCTGGCCCAGAAAGTACTTACTTATCTTTCTGCCTTGAGTGTATATGACATCAAACACTTTTCCTCTTTTCAATTGTATGGTGACTATTGTTCACACCTGCTGTAAACTTCCTGTTTTGCTCTGCAACCCTGATAGTTTTTAGCCACGACCTGTGAAACTTAAATTTTCTCTTATTTTTTTAACTTCTTAAAGTGTATCAGACATTACAGAGATGAGCAGTTTTCATTTAAAAATGAAATAGCAAACAATATGAAAGATTTTATGTGATATATAGTATATTGAATATAAACGATAATAGAGATATCATCATATCCACAACCCAGCTTAAGAAATAAACATTAAAAAATGCATTTGACTTGTGTCTGCTGCTTCCTTTTCTCAAAGGAAGCCATATTTTGAATTGAATGTTTATCATTCCTTTGTTATTCTTTATGGTTTTTTCCACATTGCTGTGAATTTCTAAAATAAAGCATATTCTTTACTTTTACATTTTTTGAACTTTATATAAATTAAGCATATTTTATACACACACAGCTTGCTTTGTTTACGTTGCATCATGTCTGAGCAATTAATCCATGCTGGTGCATGTGACTTTTTGCTGCTGTACAATATCCATTTTGTTCTTCTTGCTTGTTGTGTAGGTTGTTTACCGTTATTTGCGATTAAAAAGAATACTTCTATGATATTTCTGTATTTTGCCTAGTATACACATGCAAGAATTTCTCTTTTGTTATTGTCTAAGAGTGGAAATGACAAGCCACAGGGGATGTGTGCGTACAAGTTAATGCCAAGTTGTTTTTCAAAGTTGTGCCAGTTTACTTTTTTGCCAGCAGCTTATAAGATCTGCAGTCCTCTTTCTTTTAATATGCCAATCAGAGCTTCAGAAAACACAATATGAAATGCAGATTGTGTTTCTGAAACAGGTAACTCTTGGAATGATTATTCCCTCACAAAAGAATTCTTTGATTCATTTTTTAAAATGTATTAACTTTCTACTATGATCTCTGAGCAATGAGGGAAATAAAAAAAGAAACTAGTGGTATTATTCCTGCCCCCCAGGGGAAAAAGAATCTATCTAGAACAATTACATGTTAAACCCTGTGGCATGGAATCCTGATTTAAATAGGAGTTCACAGGATGGAGATGTCAATTTGAACTGTTGGAATTGGTGGAATTGGAACTTAAGCCTGGCTATAAATGTGAGACCAGATTGTGGACTGCATTGGAGCCAGGCAGGGAATTTGAACTGTAGGCAAGTGAGGATTCACTGTAGACTCTCAAGTAGGGTAATATTCTTCAAAGTGTATTATTTTCAAAATAAAATTACAAATTCATCATACAGAATAGATTGGAGAGAAGATAGCTACCCTTTTGCCTTAGGTAGTCAAGATGGGAGGATGGATGGATTGAGAAAGCCATTTGGAGGTCTCTGGGACCTTCTTGGCTCTGTTCTCCACCTTCTCACCAATTCTGAGTATGGAAAAGAGACAGCACTCAATTCTGTCTCTAGTGATTTTTTTTTTCACTTGCAGAACCTTGTCATTAGAAATAGTTAGAAAAAAAGAAGAGAAGAAGGGAGGAAGGGATGGAGAGAGAAAGAAAACAGCTCTTTTCCTCATTTTTCTTCCTATTGATTGGAGGTTTGAAGAGGCATGAGTTAATTTGCACAATTACATTTCCATTCAGTATTAATTAGATAGCTCCCTCCAGTCACCTCTGTTTTACACTGTTAAACCTCAAATTACTATGGGAAGTTAAAATTTATTCTTTTGGATTATGACATTTCTCTCTGCTCTGTTAAGTGTTGATATTGTGGCACCGTCTGGTTTAAATGTAACTTCTTTATTGAAGAGAGAGAGGATGTTGTGAAGATATTCTTAGCTTATTTAATTAGGGAACAATGTCTTAAACCTTGTGAGGAGAAATATATTTGCATTTCAGACATGTTATTGATTCTCATGATGTATTACACTTGTGCTGAACAAGAAAGCCCATGGTATTTTTTTCTTAAAGTCATCTCTGCAGCTTAAAATAAAAATGTTTTAAAATATTGTTAACCAGGCAATTTTCCTTTCTGAAGAATACTAACCTGACTCTTTAAAAAAAATTCTAAAGAACCAAATATTGAATTTCTTCATGCAACTTATTATTTTAAGGCTATATTACTTGCCTCAAAGGCTGTATTACTGTTCCCAGCTCTGTTAGAATCTTTTTTGAATACTTTGGCTGAGTTCATAAGCTAAAGTGTTGCTTTTATAATTAATTTCGCTGCTTACAAATCTTTAATGAGATGCTTTAGACCTACCGTCCAGATTCCTCAGCTTAGTTTTCAAGACCCTTCCTACTTCATCCCAGCCCATCTGGTCCACTTACTCAGGGCCTCCAAAAAAGGATGGGCTCCAAAATGATAAGCTCTTGTGACTTTCCTACAGGTTTGCCTGTTACCTGTATGTAGAAAGAAGAATATATGTTTTGAATACATGTCCCTTTTTTGAAATCATAAAGGGGTCTGAGAGCCACAGCTACAATATAGGGCAAAATTAACCAGTCATTCTGCAAATTACCATCCCATTATGGTTTATCTGCAAAAAAGTAAGATGATGCCTTAACTCATGTAACAATTTTGAAATTCTGGGCACCAACTTTGCTTCCCTCTCTTCTTGCCTCTGTCTGTGATACCTCCCTTCCTGTAGATCATTGAATTCATTCTGCCAGTATTTATTAATCACCTAGAATTCATTGGCCAATATGTAAAGCTTTGGGAAGACTAGGATAAACACAGTGGGACTCCTGGGATTCCAGTGAGGGTACAACAGCTCTAAAATCATGAGCTGGGCCCTTTGATGGGAGCAGCCTTGAGGAGAATAGGTGTGAGGAGGAGGAGGTGGAAAGAATTCACAAAGGATGTGAGCTGGGTCTCAAAACCTTAGTTCTTTCTGTTGGAAGACGATTAAAAATTTGTTTTGATCTGGTACATACAATCTCTATTTTATTATATTTAGCTCATTGATTAGAGCTATATAATTGGAGTTGGTTTTTGTTTTGTCAATCTAATGAAATAGTGTTATAGTAGTATGAGTTTTGAGCCTGTTTCTCAGTTCTTTTACGATCCTTACCCTAATTTTTTAATAGTAGATGAGATATTTTGATCCTTAGTTCATTAGTGCTTAATGTCTGCTTGCTTATTCTTAAATTGTATGTCCAGATAACATTTTACTGTGTGACATCCAGTGTCAGTAAGGTTTTTCTGTTTTGTTTTGTTTTTTTAGAATGAAAAGCTAAAAAACATACTTCATGTACATTTACAAACAGATGTAAAGTGACTGTGTTTTGTTCAAATTCACCTTTTTTGATCTGGGTGATCTGGGGGAGTGGGGGAGGGAACTTCCTGAAAGGAAAAGTATTCTTTGATGTCCAATGCTTTCCTTTTATATGCTTATATATGCTTGATTGTTCTTTTAAAGCATTAAAGTATTTGTCGGCCAGGCATGGTGGCTTGTGCCTATAATCCCAGCACTTTGAGCAGCCAAGGCAAGAGGATTACTTGAGCCCAGAAATTTGAGGCCAGCCTGGGCAACATAGTGAGGCTTTGTCTCTACAGAAAATAAAAAAATTATCTGGGTGTGGTGGCATATGCCTGTAGTCCCAGCTACTTGGGAGGCTAAGGTAGAAGGATTGCCTGAATTCAGGATGTCAAGGCTGTGATAAGCCATGATTGAGCCACTGAAGTCCAACCTGGGTGACAGAATGGCCCTGACTCAAAATTTAAAAAATAAATAAAGCATTTGTCAAGAAAAGAATTTTTAAAATTATATTAATATGTATAACTTGCTTTTTTGCATATATTAATTTAAATTCTAAATTCTGCATGTTTGCATGTAATTAAAAATTAGGATTATGTGTAATCAGAACTTTGTGGATAATGATGGCTTCCTCCATAGCACATAGAATGATTTTAATGTATTCTGTAGCCATATATTTAGTCTTTTTTTCAGTGTTCATTATGATTACTTAATTTCCTTTGCAGCGTTTATAAACTTCTTCATTTAATCTCAGGAGACTTCCTTTCAAACTTCCAGTTCTTAACTGGATAAATGAAAATTAGAAGGATTTGTTAAGAATAATCCATAAATTATATTTTTAAAAATTAGAGAACAATTTTGTAAATTGTTAGTTTTACTTATCAAGGTAGGATAAGCTTTTATCTTACAAATTAAAGCTTTTAAATTTTATTCACTTGTACTTACAATCTTCTTTAAGCATTCCTAAGCCTGTAAGAAATACAGTAAATTTTTAGACTTATTGAATGGTTAATATTTGGGGGTTATAATGAATCACCATATATGGCATAAACAGATTACTAATGTTAAAATGTTTAGGTGATACAGTAGGCATCATTTAGGGTTTTGTTTTATTTTGCTTTTATGTTCCAGAACTTTTTTCTTTAGCATCTTATGGTTCCTTACTAGGATAATACATGTTTTGACATACACAATTTTTAAATTATAAACTCATCTAGTGGTCTGGCCAGGTGAATAAATATAATTGAAGTGATTTTTTATTTATGCTGTTGATGATTTTTATGATGTTATTTAATGTTTATTGAGGACCTACTACATGGCAGGCGCTGTACTGAACACTGAGGACACAATAATTGAGTTCAACATTTTTGTAGGGAAGAGAGACAATAAATCCAAAAGGAGGTGATTGTGTTGTGCTATTAGATATAATCTAGGTGGAGAAAGAGAGCTTTTTAGGTACAGAGTTTTAGGTAGAGTGTTTAGCAAAGGCTTCTCTAAGGATGTGAAATTTAAGCTGAGGTGGAAGATAAATATTCAATCATCTAAACAGTAGAAATAAGGTTCCAGCTATAGAGAACAACAAAGTTAAAGAGTCTGGACAATAGGATGGATTTACAGTATACAAGAACAAATCATTGTGATCTCAGTAAATGGAGTGAGGGAGAGGAATAGCATAGGGTTTACAGAGATAGATGGGAACCATCTTTTTTAGGATTTTGTTGGCAAGCAGTGGAGACATGTTTATATGGTATGTGTTATAAAGGTAATAAATAGCCATTGAAGGAGTTTAATTAAGAAGGTAACTGATAAACTGTTTTTTTTTAAAGATTGTGCAGACTGCCGTGTAGAAAATGGATTCATCCTCTCTAGTATATAATAATAATAATGTCAATAATCACAGTTGAAAATTTTCAGTTATTAAATAATATTGTTAACAATATGAATAAGAATTACAAAATATTATATTTTAAAATTTTTGTAAACATTAGAGCCAAAAGAATATATAAAAGCAGATAAAGAGATATAAAATCTTCCATGTTAGAGGCAGGTTTGAAGAGGCAGTACCTCTGACCTATTTTCTATATGTAGTTCTTCAGTTCCTATTCTTTAAATGACTCTTACTTTATCTCTGACATTCCCACTTTCCTCACAGCACTCTGCCATGTAAGATGATTTTACTTTCTTGACTTAGGGTCAGTAGAATCATCATTAGGGCTTGCATTTCACTGCCACTCCATACCTTATTCTATATCAATAATCTCACCCTTCATTTTCTCCTCCTCCTCCTCCTCCTCCTTTTTTATTTTTTATTTTTAAGAGTCTCACACTCTCTCCTAGGTCGGAGTGCAGTAGTACAATCCAAGCTTGCGGGGAGCCAGCCCCTGCGGGTTTTTGGGGGTCCCTGGAAAGATGGGGCGGCGTCGGCGATTCGAGGGATAGATATGAAGAAGAAAAGGAAAGAGAGAAAGAAAGAAAGAGACTGGACTCCTGTCTCGTGCAGAAGCCGTTTAATGGAGGTTTCCATGCTCTTTTTATCCTAAATTTTCACAGGTTAGATCACAAGGTTTTCACGTGAACACAGAGCCAGGCGGATAAGGGGCACCCCCCACCCACCAGGTGTTTCCTCAGG
>CAUYQG010143895.1:0-12420 GCA_963574415.1 Tarsius wallacei | reverse complement strand
CATATCACAGCAAAGTGGACTTGAGAAACACAGGTCTTGAGTGTGTGTTTTTCTTTTTTCTTTTTTTAAAATTAAAATAGAGACAAGGTGTCACTATATTGCCCAAGCTGGTCTCGAACTCCTGGGCTCAAGCAATTCTCTCGCTTTGGCCCCTCAGAGTGCTGGGATTACAAGTGTGAGCCACTGTGTCTGGTCAAGTGCATATGTTTTTAAGGTCTTTTTCACCTCTAAGAGTCTGTGGTCTTGCCATACAACAGGCACATCCTGTGACAGAAAATTGTTCCATTCCCACACCCTAGGTATCACTTCTTGTCTATCCAAAAAAAAAAAAAGCTTTGTTATATAGTTGGTTCCTTATTCCTTGCTTTTTGCCAGTTTCACTTGGTTCTTCTTCTAAATACGAGACTAGCAAAAAAAAAAAAAAACCCCACAAAGCCTTGCAGTATGTCTTCATACAGCGACATACTTAACACTTGATTGACAGTAAGGGAACATGCTAACTGACTTGTATTTTTGACGCAAACATTATTCACTTAACAACCCTTACTATAGAGTGTCTTCATACTAGAAAGTGATTGAAAATGAAGATCATTTTTTTTAATAGGAACCCGCTTCTTCCTTTGCCAAACAGCTGTATTCATAAAGTGAATGAAATTTTTAATAGTGAGCAAATTGCATGAGATTCCACTAATGTCAACCAGGAATGCGTATTGTGTGGGTAATTCTCCATTTGCCCACGGGCTCCTTTCTCCACCTTTCTAGACCCTGCTCTTCACCTTGGGAGGCTGATCTGTATGGACTGCATCACCATAGCCCCCCTGCCCTCTGGTTTCTAGTTGGTCAATGGCAACACCAGCAGGAGGCTGAACGGTAGAGAGAGGAGGGTCCAGATAACCATAACTTGACCTGGTTTGAGCAGTGTCTACCTCCCTCTGTTGACTTCAGTCTCCTTGGGACGGTGCCTCTCATGGAGCTAATTCTCAGACAGGCTCTGGTTATGTCTTCATGCCTGGGGGGGTAGTGTTGGCTTCTCCAGTTACTAGCCCTTGGGTATCTTGGCATCCCCTGTTGCTTTCTTTAACCCTGTTCAAACCTCTGTTACCAGTTACTCATTAAAGACTCTAAAAATTCCAGTTTGGCCAGGCATGGTGGCTCACACCTGTAATCCCAGGACTTTGGGTGACTGAAGTGAGAGGATTGTTTGAGCTCAGGAGTTCGAGATCAGCCTGGGCAACATAGCAAGCCCTCGTCTCTACAGAAAAATCAAAAAATTTTCTGAGCATGGTGGCACACACCTCCCCCACTATCAACATCGCACACCAGAGTGGTACATTTGTTACAATCAACGAACCAACATTGATTGGAACTACACACCTGTAGTTCCAGTTACTCAGGAGGCTGAGGATGTGGTGAGCTGTGAGTATGTCACTGTATTCCAGTCTGGGCAACAGAGGGAGACCCTGACTACGGTAAAACAAAAAAAAATCACAGCTGATGATACCAACTGTATGATATTCTGGACAAGGCAAAACTATGAAGACAGTAAAAAGATCAGTGATTGCCAGGGGCTTAGTGAGAAGGACGGATGAATAGGTGGAGCATAGGAGATTTTTAGGGCAGTGAGACTATTCTGTATAATGGTGGCTATATGGCATTATACATTTGTCAAAACCCATGGAATGTTCAACACCAAGAGTGGCTCCTGATATAAACTATGGACTTTGATTGAAAATGGTATGTCAATGTTGGTTCGCTGATTGTAACAAATGTACCACTCTGGTGTGGGATGTTGATAGTGGGGAAGGCTGTGTGTGTATAGGGGGAGGGGATATATAGGAACTCTTTGTACTTTTTTCTCAATTTTGCTGTGGACCTAAAAGTGCTCTAAAAAGCTAAAAATCCTGTTCATGTTTGTTTGTTTGTTTTGAGTAGGAGTCTCACTCTGTTGCCCAGGCTGGAGTGCAGTGGCACGCTCATGGTCACTGAAACCTCGACCTGCTGGACTCAGGTCATCCTTCTGCCTCAGCCTTCCAAGTAGCTGGAACCACAGATGCATACTGTAACATCCGGCTAAACTTTTGATTTATTGTTGAGATGAGGTCTCACCAAGCTACCCAGGCTGGTCTTGAACCCCTGGACCCAGGCATTCCTCTTGCCGCCACCTCCCAAAGTGCTGGGATTGCAGGCATCAGCCTCCCTGCTCAGCTGCCTATTAATTTTTTAAAAAATCCCAGTGGAAAGAGGATTGTTTGAGTCCATGAGTTCAAGCTGCAGTGATCTATGATTGCACCACTGCATTTCAGCCTGGGCAACAGAGTCTCAAAAAAACCAAAAATTCCAGCCAAGTGTGCTCTTTTCGTGATTGACATACACTTGTTGGATGTACATGGAACAGTGGCATTGTATGAATGATGACGATAAAGAATGATGATGATACCAGGTCTAGCTAGCAAAAACAAGACAGCCAGTTAGTGCATCAGATAGTATTAGATTTGACTATGAGCTATAGAGACCCAAAACACAGGCAGCTTAAAAAGTAGCAGCACATTTCACACTCATATAAAATCCTCTAGACTCTAATCTACAAAGTGGAAATGATTATTGTACTACCTCATCTGTTCATTGTGAGGATTAAATGAGCTAACGTATGCAAGCTTCTTAGTATAGTGCCTAACATACAATAAATAAATAACTTTCATTGTTATTATTGTTATTATTCTTTCTCCTAATCTTCCACACTCACCTTGTACCACTCATTCTTTTGACTCTGCTATGTGAAAATAAAGTTCTTTGGCGATGTATTAACAAGACTTTTGATTTTTTTTGAGTTGGGAGTCTCACTCTGTTGCCCAGGCTGGAGTGCAGCGGCATGATCACGGCTCACCACAGCCTCCATCTTCTGGGCCCCAGGGATCCTTCTGTCTCAGCTTCCCCAGTAGCTGAGACTACAGGCATGGACCACCATGCCTGGCTAATTTTTACTTTTTTTGTAGAGACGAGGTCTTGCTATGTTGCTTAGGCTGTGATCTGTTAAAATTCTTATGCATAACTTTCCTGGTAGCTGTTTTGGAGGACGGAATCATCGGGCAACCAGTGAGAGATTAGTGGCAAAAGGCAGGTGAAAAGCAGCAATTTAGAATTTAGATCAGTGAAGTGTCCCACATGGGTGGGACCTAGCATTTCCCTTAGATCATTTCACAATGACTATTGTCTATTTTAAGTGATGAGAGCATTTAGCTCCTGGCAAGCTAAAACCTGCCTATATCTTTAATGCATCCAAATGATGGCTGGAGCCTGGGGTGACTCATCGCTTTTGGTAAGTGCCAGTGTGAAGGGATAACATTGCTGAGACCTTTTCAGGACAGAATTTTACTGAACGAGTCAGATCATGTTGGATGTCAGCATGGACCAGCTGCTTCCCCAGTACCACACACAACCTAACCACCTCCCTATCTGGGGAGCAGAAGCAATGAAGTGACTGAGCTTAAACCTGAAAAATTGAGAAACCCTACAACAAGATTTCATTTTCTGCCATGTGGTGGAACAAAGAGTCAATCAGAGATGAAGTTGATCTGTGGAAAAATAAAAAAAGGTTCACTTGAAGCTTTGGCTACTGTGACTATGAGAATTTATACTCACCATAGCGTTAGAGTTTTTAGGAATAATTGAAATACAAGCTGAAACTTGCTCAACTCTACTGTGTGCCAGGCTTCATGCTAATTGCTTTACATGAGGGACTTCATCTAATCCTCACTGCAATCCTGGCAGGCAAGTATCATGACTCACATTTTATAGAAGAGAGAAATGAAGCTCACAGAAATGAAGGCATGGGATAAGTTTATACAACTGGAAAATAGGGGTTGTTTTAAAATCCAGCTCCTTAGCTGTACTATCCCCTTAATCCATCACCTTGAACATATTTCACCTTCTATGGTAGCTAATTTTAGTATACCTTTTCACCTAGTTTATAATATTCACGAGGACAGAAATATGTCTAATTTATCTTTTAAATTTTTTTACTGAGGTATAACTTAACACTATAAATACAAATGTCAAGAATAATGTAGCTGGGCTCGGTGGCTCAGCCTGTAATCCTGCGCCTTGGGGGGCTGAGGTAAGTGGATTGCCTGAACCCGCGGGTTCGAGACCTGCCTGGGCAGGCGAGACCTCATCTCTACAATAAATTTTTAAAAAAATAGCCGGGCGTGGTAGCACGCGCCTGTAATTCCAGCAACTTGGAAGGCTGAGGCAGAAGGATCACCGGAGCCCAGCGGGTCGAGGCTGCGGTGCCCGGGAGTGGCCTGGGTGACAGAGTGAGACTCCAACTCAAAAAAAGAAAAGAAAAGAAAAGAATAATGTAATCACCTTAATCAAGATAGTTAGAACATTCTAGCACCTAAGAACTTTTCCCTGAGCTTCATCTTAGTCAAAATAGTGCCTCAGATAATTCTTATTTCTTTTTTGTCAGAAAATCTTATTTTTAATATTTCTAATTTCAGTGATTAACTGTGTGATTCATTGATTGATTTTTTAGATTCAGGGCAAACAAGTGAATGTTATATAGGCACATTGCCTACTGCTGGGGATTGGGCTTCCAGTGGCCCATACCCCAGATAGTGAACATTGTACCCAAAATGCAACGTCTGAACTCTAGCTCCACTTTCTGCCTTCTTCCTTTTGCGTCTTCAGTGTCTATTATTTCCATCTTGTGGCCATTGAGCTCCCACGTATAAGTGAGAACATGCAGAGTTTGGTTTTCTGTTTCTTTTCTTTTCTTTTTTTTTTGAGTTGGAGTCTCACTCTGTTGCCCAGGCTGGAGTGCAATGGCACGCTTCTGGCCACCGCAGCCTCCACCTGCTGGGCTCAGGCAATCCTTTCATCTCAGGCTTCCAAGTAGCTGGAACACGCGTCACCATGCCCAGCTAATTTTTTGATTTACTGTAGAGATGAATTCTTGCCAAGTTGCCCAGGCTGGTCTCGAACCCATGGGCTCAGGCATTCCTCTCACTTCGGCCTCCTGAAGTGCTGGGATTACAGGTGTGAGCCACCACACCCAGTCGATTTTCTGTTTCTTAGTTCACTTAGGATGATGTTCTCCAGCTCCATCCATGTTGCTGCAAAGCACATAATTCTGTTCTTTTTCATGGCTGTGTACTATTCCATGGTGTATATGTACCACATTTTCTTTATCCAGTCAATCATTGATGAGCACTAATGTTGGTTCCATGATTTTGCTATTGTAAACAGTGCTGCAACGAACATAAAAATACTGGTATCTTACTTATATAATTTCTTTTCCTTTGAGTATATACCTACTAGTGGGTTTGCTGTGTTGAATGGTAATTCTATTTTTAATTCTCCGAGAAATCTCCAAATTGCTTTCCACAGAGGCTGAACTAGTCTACAATCCCACCAACAGTGTATGACTGTTCCCTTTCTCTGCAGCTACACTAACATCTGTTGTTCTTTGACTTTTGATAATAGCCATTCTGATTGGTGTAAGATGATATCTCACTGAGGTTTTAATTTGCATTTCTCTAATGATTAGTGATGTTGAACATTTTTCATATGTTTGTTGGCTGCTTGTGTCTTCTTTTGAAAATGTCTATCCGTGTCCTTTGCCCACTTTTTGATGGGGTTGTTTGATTTTTTTCATGTTGAGTTGTTTGAATTACTTATAGATTCTGGATATAGTCCTTTGTCTGAGGCACAGTTTGCAAATATTTTCTCCCATTATGTAGGTTTTCTGTTTACTCTGGTGGTTATTTCATTTGCTGTGCAGATGCTTTTTAGTTTAATTAAGTTCCATTTAAAAATTTTTGTTTTTGTCACATTTGCTTTTGGGGTCTTTGTCATAAATTCTTTGCTTAGGCCAATGTCCAACAGAGTGTTTCCTAGGTTTTCTTCTAGGATTTTTATAGTTTCAGGTCTTTCATTTAAGTCTTTTATCCATCTTGAGTTAATTTTTGTATGGTGAGAAATAAGGGTCCACCTTAATTCTTCTGCATATGGCTAGCCAATTTTCCCAGCACCATTTGTTGAATAGGGTGTTTATTCCTTGTTGGATATTTTTGTTGGCTTTGTCAAAGATTAGTTAGTTGTAGGTATGTGGCTTTATTTCTGAGTTATTCTGTTTCATTGATCTATCTGTCTATTCTTGTACCAGTACCATACTATTTTAGTTACTATGTATTATGATTTGAAGTTAGGCAATGTGATGCCTCTGTATTTGTTCTTTTTACTTAGGCTATTTGATTTCCTTTTAGTTTAATATAAACTTTAGGATTATTTTTTTCAGCCGGGCTTGGTGGCTCAGCCTGTAATCCTGTGTCTTGGGAGGCTGAGGTGAGTGGATTGCCTAAGCCCGTGGGTTCGAGACCCGCCTGGACAACTTGGCGAGACTTCATCTCTACAATAAATCAAAAAATTACCTGTAGTTCCAGCTACTTGGAAGGCTGAGGTGGAAGGATCGCCGGAGTCCAGCAGGTCTAGGCTGCTGTGGCTGGGAGCGGCCACTGCACTCTAGTCTGGGCGACAGAGTGAGACTCCAACTCAAAAAAAAAAAAAAGAAAAAAAAAAAGGATTATTTTTTTCTAGTTCTGTGAAAAATGATGTTGGTATTCTGATAGGGATTTTGTTGAAACTGTAGATTGCTTTAGACAGTATGGTCATTTTAACAGAATTGATTCTTCTGATCCACGAGCATAGGATGTTTTCCATTTGTTTGTGTCATCTATAATTTCTTTCATCAGTGTTTTTTAGTTCTCCTTGGTCAAGAGATACATCACCTCCTTGGTTAAGTGTATTCCTAGATATTTCATGTGTGTGTGGCTCTTGTAAATGGGATTGAGGTCTTGATTTGGTTCTCAGCTTGAGTATTATTGGGTTATAGAAATGCTACTAATTTTTGTATGTTTATTTTGTATCCTGAAACTTTACTGAAGTTATTTATCAGCTCTGGGAGTTTCTTGGAGGAGTCTTTAGAATTACCTAGGCATACAATCATGTCATCAGTGAACAGAGATAGTTTGACTTCCTCCTTGCCAATTTGAATGCCTTTTCTTTCTTTCTCTTGCCTAATTGCTTTTGCATGATGTTGTATGGGAGTAGTACTATTCTTATTTTTATCACCATAGATCAGTTTCACCTGTTCTTGAATGTCATACAAATGGAATCATACAAATATATTAATAATTCCTTTTGTGACTTATCACACAGTAATTTGCTCAAGAATGTTGAATAAATGCATGAAGGACCCTTATCCTTGGTGGCACATAAAAATCTTTATAAATGTAAATCTACATTTAAATCTGTGAATATAAACTGGATGTGGTGGCTCACGCCTGTAATCCCAGCACTTTGGGAGGCCGAGGTGAGAAGATTGCCCTTAGTCCAGGGGTTCGAGACCAGCCTGGGCAACTTGGCAAGATCTTGTCTCTACAATAAGTCAAAAAAATTAGCTGAGTGGGCCATTGCTCTATTAAACTCTGGTTGAACCATGTGGCCGCCCTGTTTCCTAGTTTTGCCCCTGATCTCCCACCCTGGTGGGGGGGGTGAATCTCCTCTCTCTCTCCAATTTACTTTCTAAACAAACTATATTGTCCAATCAAAAAAAAAAAAAGAAAAATTCGCTGGATATGGTGGTGCATGCCTGTGGTTCCCGCTACTTGGAAGGCTGAGGCAGAAGGATTGCCTGAGCCCAGCAGGTCGAGGCTGCAGTAGCTGTGAGTGTGCCATTGCACTCCAGCCTGGGCGATAGAGTGAGATCCTGACTCAAAGCAAAACAAAACAAAAATAAATAGATAAATCTGTGAATATATACTATATGTATGTGTCTGTCTATATACAGATGTATGTCTTCTTTTGTGTATACGTGTATATGCAAAGCTATACAGTAGTTTATCTCTATAATAGTGTTTATCACTGAATTTCAGGAGTCTGTTTAATTCACTCCCCACCAAACAATGAGACCCTTAGGAATTGTCTTAGTCACCTGGTATGTATTTAGTATTCAGTTAATGTTTGCAGAGTGACTGAATAAATAAACCATTCAATGTTTTCATGTGCATATTGTTCATTTTTATATATTTTGTAAAATGTTACTTTTGCCCTTTTAAAATTTGAACAGTTGTCTTTTTATTATTGAATCATAGGAATTTTTTGGTATATTCTTAGTCAAGGGTATGTTTTATAAATATTTTCTCCCAGTCTGTAGCTTGCCTATGCATATTCTTAATTGTGTCTTTTGGTGAGCAGAAGTTTTTAATTTTAAGGATGAAATTGAAATACTTATCAAATCTTTCTTTTATTATTTTGCTTTCTGGAGCTAAGAAACTCTTGCTTACCCTAAAGTTCTAAAGATATTCTTCTATATTTGCCTTCAAAATCTTTATAATTTTACTTTTTAGTTACCGAAAGTAATGTTAAAGGTGCATAGACGAATATCTTAAAATTTAATTGTAGTGTTTTACAAATTTTTTACAGTTATTTTCAATTTATAGCAAGTGATACTTGTTTCCTAATTATGGAAGCAATGCACAGGAACTTTTTTCAAATAAACTTATTAAAGCTAAAAAAAAACCGGGGCCAGGCTCGATGGCTTAGCCTGTAATCCCAGAACTTTGGGAGGCTGAGGCAGGTGGATTGCCTGAGCCCACGGGTTTTAGACCAGTCAGGACAACTTGGCGAGACCTTGTTTCTACAATAAATAAATAATTAGCCAGACGTGGTAGCGCACGCCTGTAGTTCAGCTACTTGGAAGGCTGAGGTGGAAGGATCACCGGAGCCCAGCTGGTCGACCCCAGGGGGGCTGTAAGTGTGCCACTACATTCCAGCCTGGGTGACAGAGTGAGACTCCAACTCAATATATATTTATTTTTTAAAGCTAAAAAATGATTCAATTTTAATTTTTAATTCAGGTGATATTTCCACATCAGTTTTCCAAGTAGCTGGAACCACAGGCATGTGCCACCACACCCAGATTTTGTTTGTTTGTTTGTTTATTGTACAGATGAGGTCTCAGCAAGTTGCCTAGGCTGGTCTTGAACCCCTGGACTTAGGCAATCCTTTTGCCTCTGCCTCCCAAAGCGATGGGATTACAGGCACGAGGCACTGCGCCCAGCAGGATGAAGGTCTTAGTAGAATAGATAGTAGGGAAAAAAAAAAAAAGGATAGACCATAGTCGCAAAAATCATGGAGATGATACTCACATGAATGAAACCTGAAAAATGCTAGACCACTGTTTAAAGCAAGAAGCTAAAGGAGGGAAGCGGGGAGGAGCGGTAAGTGGCACATAACCACACACTGGGTACCAGGTCCACTACCAGGGGGACAGAGGGATTACTAGAAGCCCAAAACCTCACCTGCACACAATATACTTATGTAGTAAATCCTCATATGTAGCCCACAATGAAAATAAAATAAAAACAAAAACAAAATAAATAAAACAAGAAGCTTTAGCTTCTGATGACTCTAGATAACAACTTTTTTTACTGACAGCTGACAATGGTTTCTTTATTAATCTTGGCATTAAGTCCTTGGCATGATTCCATTTATACCTCATTTTTTAGTTTAGCTGTAGACCAGGCTAACACAGGTAAGACAGATTAACAATTATCCAGAACACTAAACAAAAGCAAAAGCAGAGATAATTTAGAAACAGCAATATTGAGTATTAAAACCAGCATTTTATGCTAACAATCTTCATTTGGAATATAGTATTTATTTTGAATAAAAATAATCAAAAATTTTTGGGATAGTACATCTCTCTATGATTTTTTTTTTTTTTTGAGTTGAAGTCTCACTCTGTCGCCCAGGCTGGATTGCATGGCACGCTCACGGCCACCGCAACCTCGACCTGCTGGGCTCAGATGATGCTTCTGCCTCAGCCTTCAAAGTAGTTGGAACTACAGGCGTGCGCTACCATGCCTGGCTTATTTATTTATTTTATTTATTGTAGAGACAAGGTCTCACCAAGTTGCCCAGGCTGGTCTCAAACCCCTGAGTTCAGGCAATCCTCTCGCCTTGGCCTCCCAAAGTGTTGGGATTACAGTCTTGAGCCACCATGCCCGGCCTATGACTTTTTTTAAAAAAAAGAACTGGGATAGAGGAATGTTGCATGCATTTGAGTTTCAATTTACTTTATTAGCTCTGAAATTTAAAAAAAATTTCTAAGAAACAAAATAAGATAAATTACTTGTCTATCAATGAATCTGCTCTGTTTATTCGTGTGGGCTATTGGGAGAAATATTTATGGATGATTCATCTCTGTTCACTTCCTGTCATACCCAATAAAAGCTGATAAAGAAACAGGAAAGGCAAACACATTTGAATTTATTTAGACCAGTGGTCTCCAAACTTTTAAAAAATCTTTTATCCTATCAGTAAAAAAATGTGAGAGCATGTTTCTAATACCTAATGTTTCTAATGTATATGTATATTCATTTATTTAGAAATTATATATGAACTACTCCACTCATATTATGAACTGTTAACTATATACCTAAAATGAAATTTTTAAAGAATAAAACAAAGGCCAAGCACAGTGGTTCACGCCTATAATCCCAGCACTTTGGAGGTAGAGGCGAGAGGATTGCCTGAACCTAGGGGCTCAGGATCAGCCTAAGTAACTTAGCGAGACCTTGTCTCTACAACACATTTAAAAAATAGCTGGGCATGGTGGCACGCACCTGTAGTTCCAGTTACTTGGAGGGCTGAGGTGAAAGGATCCTCTGATCCCAGCTGGTTGAGGCTGTGGTAGCCAAGAGCATGCCACTGCACTCCAGTCTGGGTGACAGAGTGAGACTCCAACTCAGGAATAAATAAATAAATAAATAAACAAATGCGAGACAAAAATATTTTAAATGTATTTATTTTAATGTAGTATTAAGGCTACAAAGTTATTTTTTCTCTTCTGTGGCTAATAAGAAAGTCATCCTGTAAGAGAAGAATCAGTTTTACTATTTTCTTGTTGTCATCTTATTGCTTGTATTTCTGGTTTACCTTCAATGTTGCAGGAATCTTTTTAGGCTCATTTTTCATCATACAACGGTTATTTTCATTAAAATTGAACAATAAAATCTGTAAATTTGCATAAGTAGAAACATAGTAAAATATGACCAAAGATATTTTAGCTATTTTATGGGGTTCCCCAAAAAGACAGCCTGATTCAAAAATCTTCTTTATAGATAGTTCATTTGGAAATGTGGTCACAGGGACTAGTAATGCTGGAAAGGGGAGTGAAACAAACAAACTAGTACAAGAATGTTACCAATTTGCCCTCATGACCTCAGGTCAGGGGAGTTGGTGCTCCATTTCACCGGGTCCTTTGGGGTAGCCTTACAGAGATCATTTCAGAGCTATGTGCTTGAGGTACAAAACAAGAAGCATTTATTCATCAGCTTCTATCTCCCTTTGGTAAAGAATGGCTCCATGAGCATAAACACCCTACTCTTCGGTATTATTCACAAGGGTTTCCAAGTCCCAGAGCAAGAAGAGTGAGATATACAGTGTGGGCCGTGTGGTGCCAGGATAATACTGGTACCACGGCAATGGCTGGAGCTGAGTCCTACACCTTAGAAAGGCAAGAACATTTTAAAGAGGTGCATAAGAGGTGTCCAACACAGCAGTTGAACAGCGATAACAACAAAAAGGGGGTTGCATTTTCAACCCTTAAGTATTATGGAACTCTCTCAGAGCACCTACTATGTGATCATTTGAATACTGAACAAGGGGAAAGTTTTCTTTCTTATTATTCCCCCCTTTTCCTTTTTTCTTTTTCTTAAGTGAAAAAGAAAATGGCAGTTTAGACTACCAAGAAGTTATAATGACTTATCCCAGTGAAAATTCTTCTGTACCCATGGAATGAATCTATACTCTGGAGATTGGCAGTTTAGACTACCAAAAAAAAATATAATAGAGGAAGTAAATTGCTACTGTTGAAAAAAGTCCAAGCGGTGCAACCCAAAGCCAAAAACTTTAAGATTTTTCAGTGCTTGCTAATAACTTTTGAAAAGGCCAAGATTTGAAATGGTTTATGTTCTTGCATTACTTTATTAGTATGGATGATGGGGTATTGGCAGAATAGAATCTAAACATTTACCATATACATAAAATAAAATAATATATATATATATATATATATATATATATATTTTTTTTAGTTGGTGTCTCATTCCGTCGCCCAGACTGGAGTGCAGCGGCCGCTCCCGGCCACCGCAGCCTCGCCCTGCTGGGCTCCGGCGATCCTTCCGCCTCAGCCTTCCAAGTAGCCGGAACTACAGGCGCGCGCTACCACGCCCGGCTAATTTTTTTTTTGATTTATTGTAGAGATGAGGTCTCGCCTGCCCAGGCGGGTCTCGAACCCACGGGCTCAGGCAATCCACTCACCTCAGCCTCCCAAGGCGCGGGATTACAGGCTGA
>CAUYQG010143894.1:0-21829 GCA_963574415.1 Tarsius wallacei | reverse complement strand
CCTCAGGCACGAGGAAGAACAAACCCAAAATTGTCTTACTGTTCCCCATGCTTGGTTAAGGCAATACAACAGTTCTAACATCATAATATTCTAATGATCAATAACTTTTAAGGCTTATGCATATATAACATCTAATGACTAACTTAAATCCTAATTAATACCTTTATTCTAAGCTAATTAGCACAAATCCTAACTACTATGCTAAGGTTCTGACTGCATGGTTGCTATGACAACTCTTAGCAAATATAACTAAAACTGGTTCTTAAAGAATGTGGCCCAGTCCAAGGATCACGCTGGGCTCTCTTCAAAATTAACACAGCATTTTATTCCATAAAAGCAATATCCTAAATAATCACTAACCTAAGGTAACTAAACTTAAACAATTCTTAATATTAAAACGACCTAGCCTACAATTCTTCTAAGTACATTGTATAAGCTTAACTTAATTCTACTAAACCAAAAACCTCCCACTAATTAGCTTAGAATAAAGGTATTAATTAGGATTTAAGTTAGTCATTAAATGTTATATAAGCATAAGCCTTAAAAGTTATTGATCATTAGAATATTATGATGTTAGAACTGTTGTATTGCCTTAACCAAGCATGGGGAACAGTAAGACAATTTTGGGTTTGTTCTTCCTCGTGCCTGAGGAAACACCTGGTGGGTAGGGGGGGCACCCCTCAACCACCTGGCTTTGTGTTCACGTGAAAGTCTTATGATTTAACCCGTGAAAATTTAGGATAAAAGGCTTATGGTTTGTCCCATTAAATGGCTTCTGCTCAATCCGTTTTGAACAGTGGTCCATTCTCTTTCTTTCTCTTTCTCTCTCTTTCCTTCTCTTTCTTTCTCTGTATATCTATCTCTTCTGCAGAATCGGCTCCTGCACTAGACAGGAGTCTAGTCTCTTCCTACAGAATCGGCTCCTGCACTAGACAGGAGTCTAGTCTCTTTGTTCCTCCAGAACAATTGCCGACGCCACAACACCTTCCAGGGACACTCTAAATCTCTTTGCAGGGGCTGGGCCCCCGCAATTACTATAAGCTTGTCTCTTAAGACTGGTTTTCCTGTTTCCCACAGGTTTTGCTATGTTATGCTTCTAACATTTGTTTCAAAAACTGTTTAAATATTATTCTTAATTTCTTCCTTCACCTATTTGTCCTTAGGAAGCATGTTGCTTAATTTCTATGTATATGTGTAGTTTTCAATGTTCTTGTTATTGATTTCTAGTTGTATTCAATTGTGGTCAGATAAGATACTTGATATTATTTCAATGTTTAAGGTGTTTGAAACTTGTTTGTGTCTTAATTTGTGGTCAGTCCTGGAGAATGCACTATGTGCTGATGAGAAGAATATATACTCTATAGCTGTTGGTTGAAATGTTCTGTGTCTGTTAGGTTTATTTGGTTTATAGTGAAGTTTAAATTTGATTTTTTTGTTATTGTTAATTTTCTGTGAAAATGATTTCTCCAGTGCCAAGAGTGGGGTGTTAAAGTCCTCAACTATTATTGTATTGGGTCTATCTCTTCTTTCAGACCCAGTAATATTTGCTTCATATACCTGGGTGCTCCTGTGTTTGATGCATATATATTTACAACTGTTATCTTGGTGAATTGATTCTTTTATTATTATATAATGTCTTTTTTTTATATACTTGTAGTCTGTTTTGTCTGATATAAGTATAGCTACTCCTGCTCACTTTTGGTTTCCACTTGGGTGGAATATTTTTTTCAATCCCTTCACTTTTAGTCTATGTCTTTATAGGTCAGGTAAGTTTCTTGTAGACAGCATATAACCTGGTCTTTTCTTTAAAACTCAGTCTACATCTTTCAAATGAAGAATTTAATCTGCTTATATTCGAGGTTATTATTGATAGGCTAGGACTTACTACTCTCATTTTATTGATTGCTTTCTGGTTTGTTTTATATCCTTTGTTCCTTATTTCCTCTCTCATTGTTTATTTTTGTGGTTGGGTGATTTTCTATAGTAATAGGGTTTGATTCCTTTCTCTTTCTCCTTTTTGTATCGGCTCTCCCAGTGAGTTTTACAGTTTCACATGGTTTTGCCTTTTCACTTCCATATGTAAGACTCCCTTAAGCATTTCTTATAAGACCAGTCCAACAGTGATTTAAAAAACAAATAAAAAAACCCTTAGCGTTTGCCTATCCATGAAAGACTTTATTTTTCCTTTTCTGTTCTTTTCTGAATAGCTTTTTAAAATATAGTACTTCTGACTGCCAGTTTTTCTTTCAGTGCTTCAAATATATCATCTCATTCTCTCCTGGCCTGTAAGGTTTCTGCTGAGAAATTTCATGTTATTTTAACATGGATTTTAAAAAATAGGTGACTAGCCACTTTTGCCTGGCTGCTTTCAGAATTTTTTATTTGACTTTTGGCCACTTGAATACAATATGCCTTGGAGAGGTCCTGTCTGGGTTGAATATATTTGAGGTTCTATGAGCTTCCTGGATCTAGATGTCCATCTAGTTTCTAAGACTTGAAAAGTTTCCACCTATTACTTCATTAAATATGTTTTCTATTACTTTTCCCTTCTTTCCCCCTTCTGGAAAGCCCATAATTGGAAAAGCCTATATTACCATTCACTAGAATGTGAATATTTGTTCACTTAATTGTGTTTCATAAATCTATTCTGTTTTCTTGTTTTCGTCTGCCCATGTTATTTCAAAAGACCTGCCTTCAATTTCAGAAATTCTTTCTTCTGCTTGGTCTATTCTGTTGTTGAAGCTCTTGTGTTTTTTGTTTTATTCACTGTGTTCTCAGCTGTAGGATTTGTTTGGTTCTTCTTAATAATATCTATCTGTGTTGAATTTCTCAAATTATGCATTGTTTCCCTGACTTCATTGAATGCTCTTCTCTCTCTCTCTCTCTCTCTCTCTCTCTCTCTTTCTCTCAAGACGGTGTCTTGATCTGTTGCCTGGACTAGAATACAATGGTGTAGTCATAGCTCACTGCAGCCTCAAACTCCTGGAAACAAGTGATCTTCCCGTCTCAGTCTCCCAAACAGCTAGGACTACAGGCACATGCCACCATACCCAGCTAAATACCAGGTCTCACTATGCTGCCCAGGCTGGTCCTGAATTTCTGGCCCCAAGTGATTCTCATGCCTTAGCCTTCCAAAGCCCTGGGATTAGAGGCATGAGTCACCACACCTAGCCTTCATTGAGATGTTATATTCTCTTGGCTGTCACAGGTTTCCTTGAGATTATTATTTTCAATTTTTTCTGGCACCTTGTTTATCTCCTTATGATTGGAATCTGTAGCTAGAAAATTATTGTGTTCCTTTGAAGGTGTCATTTTTTCAAATGTTCATGTTTGATGTTCCCTACATTGATTTCTGTGAATGTGGTAGAATCTTATGAAGTCTCTTTCAGAGAGAAATATTCATTTAGATGGATCTTGGGGTGTCAGTTCAGTGGGGATTGTTAGTTTTGGCTCTAGGTGGATGTAGTAGTATAGTCTCCATGTAGTTTCTTCATGTGTAATAAATACTAGTAAGTTTGAAAATATCTCAGTGGCCAGACTGAGAGAGTTTGTGCTGGTAATGGTGAAGTTTTGCCAGGGGTGAGATCACCAAATTTCTCAAGTTAGGGACACATGCATGGCATGCACAGTGTTTCAGCCCACTTGGAGTCTAGCACACTGGAGTTGGGACAAGGGTCTGTTACTTTGGAAGAGAGCACAGGTAAACAGTTGTCCACCCAGCCTCAGAGTGTACCTGCCAGGACAACCTAAGGGGCTATTTCTCAGGCTCAGGTTGTAAACTTCCATATACTTGGCTGGCCTGGGGTCGTGTCTGCTGTAGGTGGCCCACATGGCTGTTTTGCAGGGCTCATATACAGCACATACCTTTTCAGTTGGCCTGGGTGTGTGTGCTAAGGGTGGCACCCAGAGCTTTTTCTCAGATTTGGGATGTGAACACAAGGCTGTTTGCCTGCCCGAATGGGTGTCATCCAGTGGCAGCCTATGGAGCTACTTCTCAGACCTGGAATGCAGGCACACAGCTGCTCAACCAGATTTTGGTCATGTTTACTAGGGATGGTTTGAGATGGGGGCACTTGGCCAGCATGGAGCCATGTTTGCCATGAGTGGCCAATGAGGCTATTTATCATAGTCTCAGGAGAGGGGCCTTTGGGCTGACCAGAGATGTGTCTGCAAAAAAAGGCTGGGTGCCATGAGGCTGCTTTTTAGGCCCTGGGTGTTAGCATAAAACCACTCCACAAGCCTGGGAGTATGTCAGCTGTTTGATAGCCCAGGGACCAATCCTGTTGGCTGGCTCAAGGGCATGTTCATCCTGAGTTGGACTACCAGATTCATCCTCCAACTGGGTGTACAGGCAGCAGGGATTGGTTTCCCTGTTGTGCAGGACTAGGGTCACAGCCAATCCTTGTCCCAAGGTCCATGCAACTGGAGTTGTGGTGTTCAGCCACTAGTGCCAGCTTGGTGGAATGAAGATGGAGTCCCAGCTGAAGACGTGCAGTGGTTACTGGCCCCCTGAGAAAGGTATACTCCAGAAGTGGCTCTGGTCTCAAGATAGTGCCTTCCTGCAGCACCTTGGCCCACAGGGGCTGGATGAGGATTGGAGAGTGCACACCTTGTGCTCCTAATCCAGATCAGTGCAGCAACATGAATTCCTGGCAGTTCTTCTAACTGGGTTCAGGGTTTGCGCAGACTGTGGGATTCTCCTGTAGTAAGAACTGTAGGAATCTAAGGTGGCAGTGGAGGTTAGTATGATTCTTCTGCTTGCCTTTTCCCTGCAAGGAAAAGTCTCTTCTGTCTCTGGGCCAAACCAATCCAGGCAGAGGAGATGAAGCTACAGAGGCTGGGTGCCTCACTGGTGCCTCTCCACTTTCCCACTGTACTCCAGGATTCTCCCTTCAACACTTCACTCAAAACTTAGCTGTTTATCTACTGGCTTGGTCCTTCCTTGTAGATGGGATGAGCACCAGGTATCTCTAATAGCCATCTTGCTCCAACAGGGACATTTTTTAATAGACTTTTTTTTTCAAAGAACAACTTCAGGTTCATAACAAAATTGAATGGAAACCTCCAGTCACTAAATGTCTAGGGGGCATTTTAAAATAAATGCTATCTCTTATGTGTTAGGTTCACAAGAAAATTGAGCAGAAATTACAGAGACCTCCCATATATCCTCTAACCCTATACCTGCATAGCCTCCTCCATTATCAACATCACCCACCCGAGTAGTATATTTGTTACAATGAATAAATCTACATTAATACACCATTGTCACCTGAAGTCTGTAGTTCACATTAGGCTTCACCCTTGGTGTTGTACATTCTGTGGGTTTTGTCAAATGTGCAATAATATGCATCCACCAGAAAAGTATCATATAGAATAGTCTCGCTGACTTAAAGCTCTCTTTGAGGCCTTTTTTTGTTTTGTCAACCTCTCAGTCCTTGGCCCTGACCTCTGTCCAAAGACAATGTTCTCCACTGTCCTATTTCCATTGATCTTGGCATCTGGTCCCCTCACTGGATAGTGAGCCCCATTAGAGCAGGGGTAGTTCCCATAGTTGTACTCACAGAACTGTTTACAGATGATGCTTGGAGACATATCCTTGACTCTGGGAGTTGGGATCCAGGATACATGGCCAGACAGGTCCAGGAGAGCTGTCTGGGTCTGACCTAAAGGTCTGGCCCACCTTGCGTCTGGACCCTTATGGACAAAGAATCACCTTTGACCCTAAATAAATGGGGATGGTGGAGACCAGGAGAGGAGACTCAAATATCCTCCCTGGAAAGAAAGAAGGGACAAGGCCTAGCAGCATCCTGCAGAGGTCTCACTATCTCTGTCTCTCTCTCTCTGGAATGCCCAAGGAGCTCAGGGGTTTACAATCCTGCAGTGGCCAGTTCTAAAGCCTATTGCAGAGAGACCCAGGATGAAAAGAAGCCTAGGGCCTAGGCGAGATGGAGTTACTTGGATAAGAGAAAAAGGCCTAAACAGGAGGTGTTAGATGGACCATGTCCTTCATTTCATGGTTGCAGTGAAAGCTGAGGTCATATGATAAGTGGGAAGACATAGGGGCCAGCCCTATTTTGGAGGTAAAGGCACCCCTCTCTATGTTACAGAGAAGAGAGATCAGCAGAATAGATAAGCACACACCTGTTTCTCAAGTTTGGAGTTCACCCAAGTCTCTTGTCTGCAGGGAAACCAGAAACCAGAGCAGGATTGATTCAGGGAGTCATCATGGGAGCTGGTGCCATGGCCCTGGTTGCTCTCTGTCTCTGCCTCATCTTCTTCATGTAAGCATTGGTTCTGGGTTAGGTGTGGGCCAGAGGTGAACAGAAGGGATCTGGGGTGGATGGGACCTGGAGAGGCTATGAGGGCCTGGAGCAAGGGCAGTAGAAGTGCATGGTGTTGAGAATCTAGCCTTTAGTTGCTGGGCTGGACTTAAGTCTGTTTCCAGCTTCTGGTCTCAGATGTTCAAGAAATGGGGAGGGAGAGGATGACTTTCTTGCAAAATTTTGTTTGAAGATTCTTGGGCTAATCCCATCCTCTACCTGCCATAGTCACTCTTTCCAGGCTTACAACATTAACCCCACAGCCTGAGTAAACCAGGCTCAAAGACCTTGGTGTCTCCCATCAGAGTGAAGACCCACAGAAAGAAATCAGCCAGGACAACAGTGGGCAAGAATGACACCCACCTTGCTACAGGGCCAGCCTCTCTGGTGAGTGATGGGGATCTGGGCATCCAGTCTGCCCTGAAGACACCTCCCCATAGTCATGTCCCATCCAGCATGTCCAGAACAGAGCTCATCACCTTCCCTCTTGTTTTATGTTAAAGGCTTTAGTATTGCTCAGGTATGGCAAAATCAACAGATCAGGAGGTGACTGCTATTGAAAACACAGTTTGTTATTCACAGTTCTAAGAGGAGAGACACACCACACCATGCAAGGCCACATGAAGAAGCACGAGGGTCAGTTGGGAGGCAGAGGGAATGAGGGGGAAATGAGGACAAGAGCCTTTATTATGCCTTTCATGGAAAGGAATGGGCAAGACAAAATAAGGAGGCTACACAGGTTTAGAATTGGCTCCTGTAGATAATTCCAGCAGATTCTGGGGACAAGTTGTCTACTACCTGGCCCTGGGGTTATTACGGCAGGATGACAGTGGCCTGGAGTATGAGTTTGATAAAGGATGCAGTTGATGGTGTGGGCTTTAGATTGATTGGTTTGCACAAGAAAGGCGTACTTGTAAGCAAGTTCTTTACTGTCTCTAGAAATCTTCTATCCCTGGGAGAGACAGTCTCTCAAGCATTAGCAAGATTCTGGATATAAAAACATCAGAAACATATAATTAAAACTGCTAAACATGCATTTGCAGTATTTTCAAATGCAGAGATGGAATAAACATAAGGTATGAGCAAAGATAGCTCATAGCCTCTGCATGATGGATGTCACAGATACAGGTGGCTCCACAGATGACGACAGATGTCATGGATGTTCATGCATGTCCAAGAAAATTCCAAGAAGATTCATAGGTGGCTCCACAGATGATGACAGGTGTCATAACTGTTCATGTATGACCAATAAGATTCCACAGGTGACACAGATTTTCGTAGATGCCAAAGATCATGCCCATGTGGTTGCCCAGAATGCAAACTTAAAGAATTGAATCACTAATGACTAAAATTGCCAACCCTTTAGAAGTATATTTACAAGTGTGGATCAAACATTATTTTGGTTACAGTACATTTGAGGTGCCTCTGAGACATCCAAGTGGAGAAGACACGTAGATGGGAAGAGTCTGGAGGTGGAAGATGGGAGACACAGAAATCTGGGAGTCTCCACAGATATCATCATTGAAGATCCCACAAAGAAAAGAAGGGGTCCATAGACACAGCCCGGGGGCCCTCCAGCATTTAATGTCAGGATAAGGTGAAAAATGGCAAGAAGTCTGAAAAGGAGTGGCCACTGAGTAGAAACAAATGGCTAGGAGAGTGCAGTCCTGGTGGCCACAGGGAAATGGAGCTTCAAAGATCATTTGTTCAAATGGTCATTTGTTTCAAATGCTGTCAAGTACAGTAAGACAGAGAAACAACAATTTGAATTTAACTAAGTGGCATTACAGCTGCTCCTGACAAAAGCAGATCTGGTCCCCTGGTGGAGGAAGATCTCTTGACTGAAGAGAGTTCAAGAGAGAATGGGAGGAGAGGAGGTGGAAACGGTAAGTGCCGGGGACTCTTGAGAAGTATGCCAGTAAACCTAGAGTTGAGAAATGGGCCTGCAACAGGAAATGTTTGTACTCTGTAAACCTTTACCAGTTCCAGCAGCATGTGATGCTGTCTTCCAGGATACCACATCACCTACTTGTATAGGACTTTTTAACCCCTTGAGGTACCTGCATTCCCATGGCTTTTCCCACCACACTGTGAGCTCCACAAGGACAAGGACATTCTGATTAGACCTCTGGCATTCTACTCTCTGCTGTTCACCTGCTCACTGTCACAAGGCACAATTGCATGTTTATTTTCCAGGCTGCTTCTGTCTTCATCCCCTGCAGTGCTGGAAGTCACAGGACCCACCTTTGCTTTGTTCCCTCCTGTGGATCCAGTGCCCAGACATAGGAGGTCTCAAAGATCTGGGTCTGAGTTTATAGTCAATAGATGTGTAATTTGGGAAGTACCTAAGCTCTCTGAGACTTAGTTTCCCTATCAGTGAAATGGGTCAAATAACAGATGCCAAGGATTATGCCAAGGCTCAGAATTTTTCCACATAGGTCTGTGTGTGTGGTCAGGAGAATTGGGAATCAACCAATAAGGGCTCTGCGCGTGAATAACTGAGTAGGTGGGATCTTAAGAAACATTTGGTGAAAGAGTGAATAAATGTCCTGTCAAAATCAAATTAATTACATAGACCTTTCTGCCTTCCCCTGGTGCCCTTCCCCAGTGCCCTGCTCTAACCCGCTTCTCTCCTCTCTGCACAGGAACACCAGAAGTCCAGGTTATATGAATCCACTGACTTGTCAAGCCCTTCAGAGGATATCCCCATGATGGAGGTAGAGGAGGACCCACATTATGCCTCCCTCATCTTTCACAGATGAATCCTGTGAAGGGCACTGCCACCTAAGAGGTCAGGACTCAGTGAGATGTTGACAGGAACACTGGTCTCAGCCAGAAGATCTGTATATTCTACAGGAAGAGGAACTAATAGCTTATTCTTGAAGATTTAACACCCCACAGGCTTATAAACCATATGTGAGTTTCTTGCTGTATTGACATTATCTTAGACTTTGCAGTCAGAGAGTCCTGGGATCAAATCTGTGCTCTTTTGTTTTCTGAGATTATGATATCAGGTGAGCTACTTTACCTTCCTTGTCTCAATTCCCCGCTCTATAAAATGAATGCAAGAAGTCCTATCTCAAAAAATTGCTGTGAGGATTAAATAAAGGTACCTGGTGCATAGTGAGAGCTTGGTGCATACTGGTTCCTTCCCTCTTGCACAGAAGGCATTAGTGACATTTGGCCCAGAGTCTCAGTGTATCCTGTCCCAGAATAGCATCAATCAACATGTCCATCTCACTAGCTGCTCAAAAGCCCACCATGGATTACTGCCCTGACTTGCCCTCCACCCCTGAATTTTCCCTTTTCATTCCACCTGTCTCTTACTTGGATTTCTGCCTCCTTCAGAGCAGAAATTTGGGGAATTTTCTGAAACTCAGAGCTGACCATGGTCAAAATACTTCCCCAGCTGCCTAACCCACAAGAATAATATGCAAGTTTCTCAACATGACATTCTAAGACAGGGATCAGCAAACCCTATTTTTAAATAACCAAATAGTAAATATTTTAGTCTTTGCAAGCCATAGGGTCTCTGTTGCAACCATTCAAATCTACCACTGTAGGGTAAAACCAGCCATAGACAATCTGGAAATGAATAAATGGCTGTCTTCCAAGAAATTTTCTTTTCACAATAACAGGCAGACCATGGACTGTAGTTTGTTGGTCTCTATTTTAGGTGGCTCTTAATCTCACCAAGTCTACTCCTCCAACACCACATCCTATCCAAAAGCCATTCTCTACAGACCCCATTCTGTGTGCATCCACTTTCCTCCTCCAGGGGGGCCCATCCTATGTCATCATCAGCTAACACCTTCTTATTCTTCAAAATGAGCTCAAAGGTTGATGCTGGGGTTGAGGTGGCCAAGGGAAGCAGAAGCTCCTAATCTTTCTCCTCAAGTGCTTAATTAAAATAACAAAAATCAGGTTAAGCAAAAACAGCCCCAAATTCACCAGCAGCACCCAAACCATGACAGAGATGAAAGAGTTGTGCCATGAGATGTCTCCTTATGGTAACGGCAGGCTGGTGATGGGATCAACCTGTCTGCTAAAACTGGTCCAGACAAGAAGGCATCAACCCATTTTGTCCCTGCTCCTCCCCGCTAAGCACAACTATAAACCCTGTAAATGGTTCAAGAGACACTAAAGGAGACCTCTGAAGACTGGTGAGAAGAAGGTGAACTGGTTTGAGATCCCAGGACTGGAAGAACAACACAAAGGCCAAGCATCTTGTCCTCCCATCTCCCCCAACCCAAGAGAGGACCCCCAGACCTCCATTTCCCAGCCCCCGACCCAGGAACAGAGGCACCAGGTGGGCTCATTAGGCTTATACTCTCCTGGGTGGAACTGGAATCCCCCGACAACATCAGGTGAATCCCCCATCACCAGGAAGGGGAACCAGTTGGAGTCCTCAGAGACAAGTAGTCAGAAAGCACTATCCTTCCCCGTCAGGCCTGAGACTCTCCTCTTCTGCCCAGAGATACTGGGGCCAGTGGGAAGAAGTGGAGGGAGGATCCAGGCAGTAATAATCCTGAACCTGTTTGCTCTTTTATTGGGTATGAAGTCTAGCCTCTCACTTCCAAGCGGGGTGTGTGTGTGTGTGTGTGTGTGTGTGTGTGCATGTGTGTGTGTGAAAGAGACAGAGAGACAAAGAGAGAGACACAGAGATAGAGACAGAGAGAGATAGAGAGAGACGGAGAGAGATAGAAAGTCAGACAGAAACAAAGACAGAGAGACAGAGATATTGGTAGGAAGTAAGCTATTTACAGGATAGTACAGAGACCAGAAAACAAAGGGGTTTAGCAAGCACAACCCCTTCCCTGTGGCTTGCCAGGTGGGGCAGACAGGCAGACATCGTCCACAGCAGGGACACAGTCTGGAGGGGGGGGAAAGGAGGCCGAGAGGGGAACCCTAGAGGGGACCCCAAGAGGGGAGCCCGAGAGGGGATCCCTCCTGTCTGCTCCTCCCTGACTCCGTCCATCCCTCTCAAGCAGGCCTGGACACTTCCCACCCCCTTGCCTTCCTGGGTTAGGAAGGGCTCCTGGTGAAAGGGCCAATCGGGTCACCTCACCATAGATCCAGACTCGGCCTCAGTCTGGCCAAGGGTTCCAGGGGACCTCAGGCCAGAACCGCAATGGCAGCCTAACTGAGCCTCCAGGCCCACGGATATGCTGACTGACGCTGACTGGAAGTCCAGTGTATGCAGTCCCGAAGCAGGGCCTGCACTCAACAACTGCCAGGGACAACAACAGGCCAGGCGCGACTGCATCAGGCCAGTGACCACCAGCCTTGCAGCCCATGGAAGGCGGCCTGAGGGCGTGCGACAGTCTCCCCGGATCCAGCCTGTTCTCTCTGGGAATTGGGTCTACCCTACAGCCAATCAGCGGCTGCATGGGCCTGTTATACAGCCAATCAACAGCAGCATGGGCCTAGGTCTGCAACCAATCAGTGAGGCACATGAAGCCTGAGCCCACAGCCACGTGTCTCTGGAAGCTGATGCACAGACACCAGAGCCAATCAGGAGCTGAAGGGGCAAGTCCCTCCTCCCTCCCACGTTTATTACAGGTGGGAACTTGACAGCTTCAGCCAATCAGCAATCACAGGCAGTACCAGGCAAGCAATTTTCTACGCCAATTTTCTTAGTGCAGTCTTTCCTGACCTTGGTGTTGAAATCACGCCATCCTCCAGCCCTGAAGACTCTAGCCCTCTTGATGAGCCCCGTTTAGTCTTCTCACACTTTACCCACTGCATGCTTTCAAAGCACTTTTTCTATTCAGTCATATTTCTGGGATGTAACCTCACGGTGGGCGGAATGCTTTGCCATTTTTTTTCTCCCTGCTGTTTCCTCCGCAGTCTTGGTTCCATCCTGCCAGCTAGTCTGGGATGAACTTGCCTCCCAGGTGACCGTGTTCCTCTTTCACCTCCCTGCTCACCTGTCCCACCTCCAGCAGATCCTCACTCTATCTTCTGGGCTCCCGCAGCCCGGTCCTCAGCCCGGATCACGCCAGGCTGTGACTCTCTCTTTTTCCTCCATCCCATATCCCCAGGGATGCCTTCTCAGTATCTGCCACACCCGCTCAGTCCCGCTCTCTCCCCCCTTCTAGTCCCCCACCTCCCGCCCCAGAGATCCCATCCCATAGATGGGAAGGGATGCCCTAGGCTGCAAAAGCAGAGAGGGGTGTGGCCAGTAGAGCCCACTGTTCTGTCCGGGGGAGGAGAGGACAACTCTGAAGGGTAAGTAACAGTCGTGCAGAAATCAAAACAGCAGAGGTTTCCTCTGGTTACCAAACCTGCCACTTCCCTTTCCTCTTTCGTCTTCTGAGTGACCCCACCTGACAGACTGGCCATTGACCGCTGTGTGACTTTGTGTCCACTGTGAAGCAGACCAGGCTGTGCTGAGCACTTACTTGTAGGAACACAAGAACCTCTTTTGATGACTCCAGGTATTAGTTAGCCAGGGCTGCCGTTACAAAGGAGCACAGACTGGGGGTAGGAGTGGGGGGGTTTAAACAACATGTGTATTTTATTGTTCATCCTTCCAGAGGCTCAAAATCTGAGATCAAGGTGTCAGCAGGCTCAGTTCCTTATGAGGCCTCTCTCCATGGCTTGTAGATGGTGTCTTCTCTCTGTGTCCTCACATAATCTTCCCTCTGTGCATGTCTGTGTATTGATCTCCTCTTCTAATAAGGACACATCATATTAGATTAAGGCCCACCCCCAATGACCTCACTTTAACTTAATCACTTCTTTAAAAGCCTTATCTCCAAAGACAATCACATTCTGAAGCACCGGGGTTTAAGATTTCAACATATTAATTTGGGGGTTACAACTCATGCCCTATCACCTCTTGAGCATGGGCACTTCACTATGTATGGAGTGTTAATCCCCTTCCCAAGACAGCACAGAGAACATTTGAGAGCCATGCTCAGGACAGCAACCAACTGGCAACAGAGACTGTGTCTCTGATTCCACTGCTCTGGGGGCCCTATTGAGGAAGCCCGGGCAGTGCAGACCACAAGAAGTTCCTAACTGAGGGCACTTGATCACTGAGGATTAGCAAGGCTAGACACTTGGACTCTCTCGACCTATCCAGGGACACACAGCAAAATAGCCATGCCTGAGTCTGCCTCTTCACATTGGATTCTCCCTCAGACTGAAGGTTAGGGTTGTGATCCCTCCATGTGACAGATGACAAAACTAAGGCTAGGAGGGAAGAGGGGCCAGGACTACTCAGCTCTGAAGCTGAGGCCAGGGCCTTCCCCCAACATCTTGCCATCAGCCTTGCTCCACACTGGACTCTCGGGACCTAGTCCACACAGTCACCACGAGGGACACCTGGGGCAGAGGGCAGAGAATTGGTTAGGAAGCTCTAGGACCACTTGCTGGGCCACATCCTCATGACCCCTTGGTGTCCTGATCCTGTCTACTCTGCTCATTTTGCCTGAGAACTCACCTCCTAGCTTCACAAGGCAGTGGGGTTTTCACAAGCCCCATCACACCCCTTACTAACAGGAGCTGGGAGGGCTGAAGACTTCTCTCCCTCCTCATTCGTTAGAGAACTTCCTAATGAGAGAGACAAAGTCTGTCACGGTCTCCCCTTTGCCTCCACTCCCTGAATGGAGTAGATGTTCCCGGGGTGGATTTTCTTAAATACCACCTTCTTTACCCTGGGAACCCCTCCCCATCTTTGGAGGAGCCTCACGGTTCCTTCGCCTGCCTCTCCTGATCCCAGCCCTGGCAGGACTGACACTTTGAGCATTTGGAAGCTGTGAATGGCCAGGCAGAGCCTACTTCTCTGGTGTGAACAGTGGTTCAAGAGGAAAAGGCCAAGGACAGAGAAAGGAGCTGTGGGTCGGGTCCTCCTTGCTGTGTGTGTCCCTCACTGGGAACCCATCCGGAAAGTAGAATTGGTCACTACCCAAGGGCCACAACACCTCTGACAGCATGTGGGGACAAAGATCCTCTTTTGTGGTCAGTCACCTTTCTGGCCTCGCCCCTGGGTTTCCTGTGGGGCTTCCTCTATAGGGCCCTGTGGCATCAAGGCTCTGTGACTCTTGTCCCAAGATGCTCATACTGTTGCTGCTATGGGCAGGTGAGTGGCCATGGGGAGGAGTGCCATGGGGCTGGGCTGAGCTGACCCTCATTTCCCCAAAGGGGCCCTGGATCAAGATTTGAGATTGGAGCTGGAAGTGCCAGAGTCAGTGATAGTGTAGAGGGCCTATGGGTCTTTGTGCCCTGCTCCGTCTTCTACTTTAGTGACTCCAAGTATGACTCTTGTTCTGTCCATGACCACTGATTCTGGATAGGCGCTGATTTCAACCAAGATTACCCAGTGGCCACAAACAACCCAGATTGAAAAGTGGAGGAGGAGGGCTGGGCGTGGTGGCTCTTGCCTGTCATCCCAGCACTTTGGGAGGCCGAGACAAGAGGATTGCCTGAGTCCAAGAGTTCGAGACCAGCCTGGGCAACTTGGCAAGACCTCATCTCTACAATAAATCAAAAAATTAACTGTGTGTGGTTGCATGCACCTGTGGTTCCAGCTACTTGGAATACTGAGGCAGAAGGATCTCCTGAGCTCAGTAGGTCAAGGCTGCAGTGGCCATGAGGATAGCACTACACTCCAGTCTGGGCAACAGAGTGAGATTCTGACTTAAAAAAAACAAAAAAAAAAAAAAAGAGAGAAAAAGAAAGAAAGAAGGAAGGAAGAAAGGAAGGAGAAAAGGAAAGCAAAGGAAGGAAGGGCCGATTCCAACCTGCTTGGAGACCACAGGCCAACACTTACTCTCTGGACATCAGAGACACACAGAGGAGAGAGCCAGGGATATGGTTCTTTAGGATGGAAAAATGGTCCTGTGTGAAATATAATTACGGACATATGCTCTGTTCATGTGACAGGTAGGGAATGAGATCCTAAAAGGACACATGAGTGGATCCTGAGATTTCTCCCTCTGACCCCAGGCAGGGGATGGAGGGGTTAAGAGGGGTCTTACACAATATGTTCATGTAATGAACATGCATGTGTACCCCTGATCTCAAATAAAAATGGAAAAAAAGAATCTTCAAAACTCAAAGCCCAGAACTGAGGCAAGCCAGCAAGATGATGAATCCAGGGATGAATGCCATTGGTCGATGTGCACCAAGAATTTAGCTTCCTGCCACCTTGAACAGGTGTGGAGTCTGTTCCCCATACCTGGTTCCAGCTGTCCAGAAGGGGAGCATCTGGTCTCGTCCTGGTCTCTGAAACCAGATAGCAACCCTCTCACCTTGCTCAGTCACCCCTCGGGGCCCCCAACATCCAGTTAGGCTGAAAGCCCTGGTCTTGTTCCTCAGGGTGAGAGCTATAAGAAGAAATTGGTAGAGAACATGGTGAGCAGGGAGTGCCCACTCTGTGATGAGAACCATCTCCCGAGTGAGTGACATGGGAATCTTCCCACTCATCTCCCAGCTGAATACTGATCCCTGGATACCCACGGCAGCTCACTCAGCATCCCAAATGCATCCCAGATGTGTTCCTCCCTGGTTCCTGCTGCAATTACTCAGGACAGGGACCTGGAGGTGTCCTCTTTCTCCCAGAGCCCATGGTTTACCACATCTGATCCATTTTTACTCTTAGCCAAGGTTTTCTCTGTTTAGCCCCTTCCTCACAGCCCTTACCATCTCTCACCTGGGTCTCAGCACTGGCCTCATCCAGAAAGAAAGGCCCAAAACAACTGTCGGGGCAGTCATGTCTCTGCCTAATCCCCACCATCTCAATTAGCACTGTCCAAAAGAAATAGAATGTGAGCCACATACAAGGGGGGAACCGGACCTAAAAAACCCAGAATTATCTTTTTTTTTTTTTTGGAGAGTGGGCCCTTTCTAATACAGACTTCCCTCACTAGGTAAGTTCTAGGAACCCATTAGCATCAGCGTACCAACTACTGTTTGAAGGAAACCAGGACATAAGCTGACAAGGTCCTTATGTTTCTTGGCTTGTGTTCAAGGAACCAAGCCTATATTTCCTTCGTCTCCCCTGACCTTTTGGTTGCACTTCTATGGATAGCAGAGCGACAGCATATCTAGCGCGGAGGCTCTTTGTCTTAGTAATTGCCTTGCTTTTAACTTAGAGAACACAGATGTTATGACAAGCATAGTTTAATCATTAAGACTTACCCTGCTTGTGTTGTTTAGTTTAAAACATTAACATATATTTTGCTTGTGTGGTTTTGCCCTCCCTTGTGTGGTTTTGCCCTATATAAGAGGCATGCTGTAAAAATAAACTTGCTCTCTCTCGCTTTCACCTATCTGGGAGAGAGTCCTCCCAGTCCCGCTGTTCTTTGTCTTTCTTTTCTCATTCCCTCCCCCCACCTCAGGCCCTGCTCAGCGGAGGCTAAAACTCCGAAAGTGTTGTGAAGGGCTGAGTTTGGCTTCAGTGAATTTCTTTTAGATTCTTTCAACGCTCTTTCACAATGGGTGAGTTATGAGTGTACCTGCCCACACCGCGCTGAGTGTTCAGCAGTTTTTGACCAAAAACGGCATGACTCCCATGCCCCACCCTCCCTATTCACCTGATCTCACCCCCAAGTGACTTTTTTTTTGTTTCCCCAAATGAAAAAAGTCCTGAAAGGGAAATGTTTTGCCGATTTGGAAGAGGTGAAACAAAAAACAGTAGAAGTACTAAAAGTCATCAAAGTTTATGCATTCAAAAACTGTTTCGAACAGTGGAAAAAGCATCTTGATAGGTGTATTGCATCACACGAAGAATACTTTGAAGGTGACTGAAGTTTAAACATGTAAGGGTAAATACACAATTTTTTACAAATAAAAAATTGGGGGGCTACCCCCATTGTGTTTAACAGAAAATTTTTAATAGAAAACTAGAAACATGTGTGATCAATTTAAATAGACTATTTTGGGCCAGACGTGGTGTCTCAGCCTGTTATCCCAGCACGTTGGGAGACCAAGGCGACGGGAGCGAGGGGATTACCTGAGCCCAGGAGTTCGACACGAGCCTGGGCAACTTGGTGAGATTTATCATCTCTATAATAAATCACAAAAAATTAGACAGGTGTGGTGGCGTGCGTCTGTAGTTCTAGCTACTTGGAAGGCTGAGGCGGAAGGATCACCTAAGCCCAGCAGGTTGAGGCTGCAGTAGCCGTTAATGTGCTGAGCCCAATATAGCCAAAATGTTATCATGTCAATGTATTGTCAGTAATCAATATACAAATTACTGATGAGATAGTTTACATTCTTATTTTGTTGTTTCTTAAATCCAGTGTTTGTTTTCCACTCAGCACATCTCCATTCTGACTTGCCACGTGTCATGTGTCCACGGTCACATGTGATGTGGCTGCCATAATGAACAGGACTGGCCTCTCTATCTGGTATTCTGTGATCGGTGCCCCCGCTGAGTTTTCCAACCTGCTTCCTGCACCTCCCCATGCAGGTGCTATGCTCCTAACCACACGAGATCATCACCCCAAGGCAGGGCTCACTGTTTTGTCACCCTGGGCCTACACATGCATGGTTTCCTCTGTCTTCTTCATTTGCACTCCTTAATTGTCTTTCACACGCCGAGTTAAATATTCCCTGCCCTCTGCCAGGCAGACACTGTTATCATGCTTCCCTGTAATTATCACAGGCCTGTCCCCCACCACACTGTGAGTCCCAGGAGGGCAGGAGCAGGTCTCACTCAGGCCTCTGTGGTTCTCACCCAGAAAGTTTTTGGGTAAGTTATTTTGGATTTGTTTTGTTTTGTTTTTACTTTGACAACTGGATACTGTCACCTTGCTCTCTTAGACTGCTGAAGGTCAGGGACTCTGTTTGCTGAAGTTACTTAACCTCCTTCCATCTGTTTTCATAACTGTAAAATGGGGGTGACAGTTATACCATCCACAGGAGGAGGCTGTAAAGATTCAGTGAGATTAGTAATAAGTACAAGCCATTATGATTAAAATGTGCTAAAGAAGGCAACCCTTAGGGACCCCTCCTGCTGCCAGGAGCTTTCCTGTCCTCTCAATAAATTCCTGCTTTCTAAGCCTCAATTCCTCAACCAACTCATCTTTGACAAAGCCTCCAACAACAGCCACTGGGGAGAGGAGAACCTATACAGTAAATGGTGCTGGGAAAACTGGTTGACCACATACAGAAGATTGAAACAGGACCCCTACCTATCACCATACACAAAAATTAACTCTAAAAGGATCAAAGACCTAAACATAAAAACTCAAGCTATAAGAATCTTAGAAAGCACAGGAGATACCCTTATGGAAATTGGAACTGGGAACCAATTCCTATTCAGAACCCTAAAGGCCAATACCTTAAGAAATAAGATAGACAAGTGGGACCTCATCAAATTAACGAGCTTCTGCAAAGCAAAAGAAACCATCAAGAGAATGGGGAAAAAATATTTGCCAACTGCATATCTGACAAAGGCCTAACATCTAGGATCTACAAGGAACTCAAACGCGCTGAAAGGAAAAAAACAAACAGCCCCCTTAAGAACTGGGCAAAAGACCTGAATAGACACTTCTCAAAAGAAGATATACAGGCAGCCAACAGACACCTGAAAAAGTGCTTAGCCTCACACATCATCAGAAAAATGCAAATCAAAACCACATTAAGATACCACCTAACCCCTGTAAGAATGGCCATCATTAATAAAACAAGCAATGACAGATGCTGGCAAGGATGTGGAGAAAAAGGAACACTTCTACACTGCTGGTGGAAATGCAAACTAGTGCAACCTCTTTGGAAGACAGTGTGGCGATTTCTGAAAGAATTAGAAATTGACGTTCCATATGACCTAGCAATTCCCCTCTTGGGAATATATCCAGTGGAACTCAAATTATTCTACAACAAAGATACCTGCACACGTATGTTTGTTGCAACTCTATTCACAATAGCAAAAGCATAGAACCAACCGTGTTGCCCATCGAAGCTGGACTGGATAAAAAAAATGTGGTACATATACACAATGGAATATTATGCAGTCATAAAGACAAACAAATATATGAACTTCGCAGCAACTTGGATGGATTTGGAATCGATCATACTCAGTGATTTATCACAGAAACAAAGAATTGAGTTCCATATATTCTCACTCATAAGGTGACCTTGAACAATTATAATGCTATAAGAAAGCGATTGGCAGTAGTGGAAAACTGTCGGGGGGGGGGGGGTGGGATTGGCAGTTGAGGGAAACTGTTGGGGGGGATGGGCATACCTCATCAACAAGGGTACTTCCATGATTAATGTTAGCATACCTAACCCTGAATTGTACCCCACATCTTTATAATAAATAAATTAGTTTTTAAAAAATATAAATAAATTTAAAAATTTCTGCTTTCTTACCCTCTGATTGTCCACATCCCTAATAAAAATTAAAAAATAAAAATAAATAAAATGTGCTAAAGGTACAAATGAATGAATGACCAAATTATTGGGAAATGGGTAAAAGAATAAATACCCCATCAAAGCTCAAGTTCTTTTGGTCATCCTTGCTGCCTTCCTTAGACTCCAAAGGCCTGCCTGACCCTCTCCTTTGTCCTCACTTTGGGGTCACCTGAATGCATCCTGGTCAGACAGCCCCACAGGCTAACCAACTCCAGCTGTTGCCACTCCCTGAGCTTCTACGAGCTTCTACGAGGTTCCAGGACTTTCAGAACCAAGAGACCACCAGCAGCACCAAATTTTCAGAGATCAGGATCCACAAACAAGGACTGCCCCCTTCACCCTGAGCCCTAAGCTTTGGCTAGAGCCCATAAAAGGCATCTCTAAGGAAAGTGTGTGTCCCAGTTAGATTCTTGAAGAGTTGACAGCCCACTGAGCCAAAGGTTATAAATGGGAACATGGAGTTTTAAAAAAAGTTGTTGAAGGTCACAGTTAGATTGTAGCAGGAATCTTTACAGAGAGAGACAGAACACTGAGGCTTCTTTGCCAGGAAACAGTGCTGGCACTGGCTCAGTGGATTTGCATCCAAAGACTGAGCCCCAAGAGCGCAGAGAGGCATTGCCTTTTATACAATTTTATACAATTTTGTCCCCCAATAAAGCTTACATATTAGTAACATGCTGGTTTAATTGGGTATTTCATAGTTCAAGGTTACAGCAGAGTTACGCTTGCACATTATAGATTAGGGCTACATTTTTTTCTAATATGTATCATCTAAGAAAATTCTTATCTTGTGGTGCTAGAAGAACTCTTTTATTTTCCTGGGAAGGCTTTTATCTCATAAGACTTGGGGGATGGGCTCCCTGCCTTCAGAGGTTCTGGGTTCAGATCCAAACTTAGCTACTTCCTAAGAGTGTTAGCTCAGGCAAATCACTTTTCCTCCCTTGCTTCAGTTTACTCCTCCGCCAAATGGGAATAATATTCATTATGCACATACAGTAGAAAAGAATGCATTAAGTGGAAAGTTAACTGGGGAATGTTTTCCCATTAAGTGGGAAAACAATTTGTATCGTCAAATATATTGTTATGTGTCAGAGGATGATGTCAGCTTTTGACACTACAGTACTTCATACTTCTATCTTGCTTGAGTATTTTTAATAACATGTATTGTTTTCATTTTTTTATTTTTATTTTTATTTTTTGAGTCAGAGTCTGACTCTGTCGCCCAGGCTGGAGTGCAGTGGCATGCTCACGGCCACTGCAGCCTCGACCTGCTGGGCTCAGGTGATCCTTCTGCCTCAGCCTTCCAAGGAACCAGAACCACTGGCATGCGCCACCACGCCTGGCTAATATTTTTATTTATGGTAGAGACGAAGTCTCACCAAGTTGTCCAGGCTGGTCTTGAACCCCTGAGCTCAAGTAATCCTCTTGCCTTGGCCTGGGATGACAGGCTTGAGCCACCATGCCCAGCTTGCTTGAGTATTTTTAATAACATGTATTTTTTTAATAAAGTAAATTTATTTTAAGTGTAACTTTCTAGTGGGGGAAGATATTTCCCAATGCATGCACCTAACCAAGAATTCATATCTAGAGTATATAAAGGATATATAAGATCTTCCACAAATCAATAAGAAAAAAGCAGACAACCCAAGAGAAAAAATTGGATATCTAAATGGCCAATAAACATAAAGAAATGTATTCAAGGTCAGCAGTTGTCACGGAACTGCAAATGAAAATCACAATGCTAGGCACTACACAGCTACCAAATTGGCTAAAATAAGAAAAAATAATATCAAGAATATCAATTGTTGATGAAAATGTACAACAATTGGAATCTATATATTCCTGGTGGGGTAGGAATTGGTACAACCACTAGGAAAAATGTCACTCTACTAACAATGAGTATATAGGCCACCAATACCACTCCTAGGTACATACAAATGAAGTGCACACAAATATTCCAGCAATCACAAGAATGTTCATAGCAGCCCTCATAGTAATGACTGATGATAAAACTTACCCAAATGCCAATCAACAGTAAGACAGGCTGGGTGCAGTGGCTCATGCCTGTCATCCCCGCACTTTGAGAGGCTGAGGCAAGAGGATTGCCTGAGCCCATGGGTTCAAGACCAGCCTGGGCA
>CAUYQG010143891.1:0-11429 GCA_963574415.1 Tarsius wallacei | reverse complement strand
TAGCCGGGCTCGGTGGCTCAGCCTGTAATCCCGCGCCTTGGGAGGCTGAGGTGAGTGGATTGCCTGAGCCCGCCGGTTCGAGACCCGCCTGGGCAGGCGAAACCTCATCTCTACAATAAATCAAAAAAATTAGCCGGGCGTGGTAGCACGCGCCTGTAGTTCTGGCTACTCGGAAGGCTGAGGCGGAAGGATCGCCGGAGCCCAGCAGGTCGAGGCTGCGGTGGCCGGAAGCGGCCAATGCACTCCAGTCTGGGTGACAGGGTGAGACGCCAACTCAAAAAAAAAAAAAGAAAAAGAAAAAAAAAAAAAGCTACCAGTAAGAAAGAGCAGACTGGCGGTGTTCAGTGGCTCAGCCTGTAATCCCAGCACTTTGGGAGGCTGAGGGGAGTGGGTTGCCTGAGCCTGCGGATTCGAGACCCACCGGGGCAACTTGGCGAGACCTCATCTCTACAATAAATCAAAAATTAGCCGGGCGTGGTAGCGCGTGCCTGTAGTCCCGGCTACTTGGACGGCTGAGGCAGAAGGATCACCAGAGCCCAGCAGGTCGAGGCTGCAGTGACCGGGAGCGTGCCACTGCACTACAGTCTGGGCAACAGAGTGAGACTCCAACTCAAAAAGAAAAAAAAGAAAAAAGAAAGAGGAGACTACCTACAAAGAAATGATTAGACTGACAGCAAATTTTCATCAGCTATACTAAATGTCAGGAGATAATGAGATATCTTCAAATTTGCTAAGGAAAAGAACTAATAACAGAATTCTACTTCAGTTAAAATATCTTTTAAAAGTTAAGATTAATTTAAACATTGTTAGACATATAGATACAAAAATAGATTGCACATAAATATTTGCTTTAAAAATTATTAAAACAGGTACTTCAGCGAGAAAAAATCCCTAGAATTAGAAGTTAGAAGAACAAACAAGATGGAACAAAGTTGATGAAAGAGAAAATAAATTAGTGCTGCTAAGTCCAATGACTGAAAATATTAGACTGATATTTTGCAATTAAATAAAAGGTTGGTGGAGAAAAGAAATGAGATGGAATAAAGAGAGGTGGGAGGAAAGAAAAATCTGAAGCATAAAAATATGGAAAGAGAGACTGGAGGAAGGTGGGGAGAAAGAAATACTCTTCAAACGAAATATTGAAAAAATGCCCTATACATGTGAAAACTTTTTGGTCCAGCCCTTGCACTTTTAGAAGCTTATTCTAAGGAAATAATTAAGAACATATGTAAAATTTTAATTCTATAAGAATGGCCATTATTGGATAAAGATCTAACAATAGAGGATTTAATAAATAAATTATAAAATATGACAGTGGAATATTATATAACACTTAAGATAGTGTTCTATATAAACATTTGACATGTGAAGATTTTCTGATACATCGTTAAATAAAAGAAGATTGGTTATAAAACAGTATGACCATATGATTCCATCAAAAAATACATGCATGTATGCAACATAAAATACCTGGAAATTTTTATGCCAATGTAGTTAATATGGTTAACTCTGAATGACAAAATTGCTTTTTAAAATGTTTGTCAATATACTTACCAATCTGCATTTCGATTTTTATACAAGGGATATATATGCTTTTGTAATAATATTTATTTATGGGGGAATTATTCTTAGAGAAAAGAGGGGTATGTTAGTTTTCCACTGCTGTGTAGCAAAACACCACGAGTGTAGCAGCTTAACAAAAATACATATATTATTTTGATGGGTGGGGTATCTGGGCATGGATTACTTGGGTTCTCTGACTACCATGACACTAGATTGAAATCAGATGTTGTCCAGAAGTGAGATCTCATCTGAAGTTTTGGGTCGTCTTCCAAGAGCAAGTGACTGTATGCAGAATTCATTCTTTACAACTGTTGAACTCATGGTGACTGTCTTCAAAGCCAACAGAAGTATATCTGCTGCTGCTGCTTGTCTCCTTTAAAACATAATCTGATTAGGTCAGGTCTACCCAGGATAATCTCTCTTTTGTTTAACTCAAAGCAACTGACTAGATTTAGTTGCATATGCAAAATCCCTTTTGCCATCATATCCACAGGGCCCACCCATAATCAAAGGGAAGGTATTTGATCCTCTAAAATTCTGTGCCTTATTCCCTAACAGTGGATAGTGGAAAAAATGTTAATTCTTCTTCACAGTTAATTTTTTTTTTTTTTTTTTTTTAGTTAGAGTCTCACTGTCACCCAGACTGGAGTGCAGTGGCACACTCACAGCCGCCCCAGCGCTGACCTGCTGGGCTCCAGCGATCCTTCCACCTCAGCCTTTCAAACAGCCGGAACTACAGGCGTGCACTATCACCCGGCTAATTTTTTTTAGAGGTCTCGCCAAGGTGCCTGGGCTGGTCATGAACCCGCGGGCTCAGGCAATTCACTCACCTCCCAAAGTGCTGGGATTACAGGCTGAGCCACCGCGCCAGACCGAGAAGTCTTTTTTATTCCATAATTCCAACTACTAGTTTGGTGTGAGGAATCTAGCTATTTCAATAAAAGCATGGCATTTTTTTTTTAATTGGAGTCTCACTCCTTCGCCCAGGCTGGAGTGCAGTGGCACACTCACGGCCACCCCAGCGTCGACTTGCTGGGCTCCGGCTATTCTTCTGCCTCAGTCTTCCAAGTAGTCAGAACTACAGGCACGCGCTACCACGCCCGGCTAATTTTTGATTTATTGTAGAGACGAGGTCTCGCCAAGTTGCCCAGGCTGGTCTCTAACCCGCGGACTTAGGCAATCCACTCGCCTCGGCCTCCCAAAGTGCTGCGATTACAGGCTGAGCCACCGAGCCCGGCCAAAGCATGGCATTTATTCACTTATTTTTGCATGCTGAAAACTGAATTACCAAATAAATAAATAAAATACAGCCTTTCGAAAATTGGACCTATTATGCTAAGCTGATGTACTCTCACAGAAGAAAAAGACAAAGCACTTGGGACTAATAGAATAGGCTGACGACTTGGATTGCTAAGACTTTGGACCATTTCCTGGCTGACCTCTCTCATAGTGGTACATTATAGTGATATCTGAGTAATACGGTCTCACACATACTTGACATATACTAGTAACAGTCATAATGTTTTACATAGTATTAATTATGATTTTATTCAGCTTGAAATGTACAGAACATGCACGCACAAATGAAGCTTAGTATTGGATTATTTTTTTCAAAATTGATTGGGGTAGTAGAGGGTAACTAGGATGTTCCCTAGCAACAATAACATTGCCTGATTTATGAACACTAGCATTAGCCACAGAATCAGACAAAGCAGCCTTAACAAAATTTAAGCTGACAGGAGCACCATATTGTTGAACATCACCTTATTAGAACCAAGAAAACAAAAGGCTCATCCAATCATCTCTTGATCCTAGGTGGTTGTTATATGGGGCTTTTGTATTGTTTCTTTTCTTCATTAGTACTTTATAACCTAAAAGTAGGGACTTAATTATCTCTTAGACTTTATCAATTTTAAAAGAAGTCTAACAGCGCTTTGAAAAAACGTTTATTCAGTCATCAATAGAAACTGTTAGTATGCTTGAGCCTTTAGTTTATCATTGCTAGGGGAAAGTCTCTGATGAAATATTGGATTATATTTACAAAGCTTCTTGTCCTGTGGATAGAGATGCTTATGTGTATTGATATCAAATCATGAACATGTCTCTTGAATAAAGTAATAGGTTAGGGACTGAGGTCACAAAAATAATTAAGTCATGATTTCTGCCTTGGAGAAGTTTACAGTCAAGCAGGGAAGGCAGATATATAACAAATTACAATATAAAACACAATGCAAACATATACACATTGCTATGGAGAAACAAAGGAAGAAGTGATTATGATGAAACAAAGATAGATATAATGAGAGTGGGAAAAGGGGTTCACAGGAGGTGATTTTTGAGCAAGGGCAAAGAATTATCACAAAGAGGAGGAAGGAAGGGACATTTCTGCCAGAGGAAACAACATTAGTAAAGTGTATGAATATTATCTTTTATGTTACAAAAAATATACATTGCTTTTCATTGGCATTACAAAAATTACACATTTTTTGGCCCCTTGAAATGAAGTGATGAATTTGTTTTCCCATTTCAGCAGTAAGCAAGATGCTTTTATACCTTGAATGTGGAATTAAATAAAGTATAATATGCTTACAAACCCCTAGACTTCTGAATTAGAACATGTGGAGATGGGAGGTGGGTGCTTTTTATAAATTCCTCAGGTGATGCTTAGATATTACTTCTTTAGGGACTTTGGCCTAAAGGTGCAGCTAAGATACACTTGTTTCCCAGAACAACATAGTACTGAGAAACAATTGAAATTTAATTGTAAAGGGAAATATGCAGAAATATTTGCCTATAGATACAACAACAGGTATAAAAAGGGGTAAAAGAAAACATTCAAACTTGTTTTATTTTATTTTTTCTAGTAAGAGCAAGAATTCACAACCACATATTTACTCAAAAACGATTCTTAGAATGTTAAGAGAAAGGCAGGTTCACATAATAGTAGGTTACATCATGTTACAATTTTCGAATGCAGGAGAGGAAAACTTTTCCTCTACCCTCCTTGGATTCAATAACTAGGGGCATATGAATTAAACTGACAAAAGGCATATTAGTCAGATAAAAGCAGTTTATTTTTACACACAACTCATATACACATGGAAGTGCTCAGTGATAAGTAACTAACTCAATAGAATATTTAGGATTTGTAGCTTTTATTCCTAAATTAGTATAGAAAAGGGAGGAGAGAAAGAGTTTCTATAGGAAGAACAACTAAGGCTCTTTAGGAGAGATAAATAGGTTTCTAGGGAAAAAAAGGAGATAATAAAGTTTGTGATAATGTTTGTTTAAGCAGGTGTAAGTGGTCTTTCTTTCTTCTTCATGGTCATGAAATTCCCCCGGAGAACAGATTTATGGTAAGTTTAGTCAGTCTCTCTACTGGCAGTAGAAACCACCCCCAAAGAGGGGATTTATGGAAGTTCTCATTTCTCAGAAGTTTCTGCTTTTTGTCAGATAAGGGAAACTCCAAGAAGACTTCTTTCTGTATCCACTGAATCTCAAATGTCTTCAAGCATAAAATAATTTTTGCACTAACTCTAGAGTTCTGAATGGAAGTCATTTTGGAATGGAGTTTGTTTAGGTATTAAAAGTTAGAGCACTACCAATTATACCTCAATAAAGCTGGGGAAAAAGTCAAAGCAGGTGTTTCTGCTCTAAAGATGTTAGGCAAACAGAGCAACGATGTAGACAAATTGGGCAAGGCACACTGTATATCAAATACTAATGAGAACTGAAACCAACGTTTTTTTCCTTCCCTCTGTTCAATAGTATTACATCAGGCATGCTTTCTTATCCTTAAACTGGGACCAGGCATTAAAATTTAGCTACTCATTTCAGGAAATACTTACTCTTGATCATGAAGATTCACTTCAAGATCCTCATCCTTGCTGTGCTAGCAAATCTCAAGTTATTATATCATAAATTCTGTCCAATCTATATCAGATCCCTGCCTTGAAATCTCCCATTTTAGGCTCTAAAACCTGAAAATACCCTATAAATACCTTTTCTTAATTTTTCCATTTTGATATAGTCCTAAGACTGTCATGGTGGTATTCTCATCAGAGTAAGTCCAATAAACTTAGCATTGCTCGATCAACATGTTGCTCTGGTGTCTGTAAAACTTGTGAATCACTGAGAAAATAAAAGATTGCTAGGTGTCTTATGAAAGGAATGCTTGATATTGTCTAGTGGACCCTTAGGGATTATCTGCTTTTAATAAAATCTGTACTTTTTACTCCTTTTGGGCTATTTTACAATTGTGTATGTTGTAAAAAAATCTGATAATGCAAATTATTTTTATCCATAGAGATGCAAATAAATTTTTCTGGTTGAGGATACAATTGAGAAGATGAGATGATTCCAAACATTATATTTTTATTTTCTTGTGGGTATCGATCAGTTTAGCATCTGTTAGAAAATGCATTCGATTACCTATATAAATGTCTGTTCTTTGGATTCTCCTTTGAACTGGTTTTAAGACTTTTCTTTCATACTAATTCATTGTGTGTGTGTGTGTGTGTGTGTGTGTTGTTGTTGTTGTTGTTGTTGTTGTTGATTTGTTCGTTTTGAGATAGGTTCTCATTCTGCCATCCAGTGCAGTGGTGCAATCACTGTAACCTCACACTCCTGGGCTCAAGCAATCCTCCCGTCTCAGCCTCTCAAGTAGCAGGAGTTATAGGCATGTACCACCATACCTAGCTATTTAAAAATTTTTTTTGTAGAGATTGGGGTCTCACTATTTTTCCCAGGTTCGTCTCCAATTCCTGGCTTCAAGTGATCCTCCCACCTTGGCCTCCCAAAATGTTGGGATTACAGGGTTAGACACTGTACCTGGCCTCGTACCTAGTCTTTGAAATCCAGTGTATTTTACACTTGCAGCACATCTCAATTCATACTAGCCATGCTTTGTGTACTCAATAGCCACATTTACCTGGTGGTTATCATATTGGACAGCATAGGACTAGCCCTTTCATGTAGGAGCCATAAAGGAACATCTGGTTGAGTATTTGACACATTTCCTTTACTCACCTTCTCATTTCTTATTTCAGATAAATCTTTTAAAAAGATTGGTATTCAAGAATCCAAGTGTGTTTGGGCACAGATATTAACAACATCTGAGCATGGAGCTGAACTACGTAGATCAACAGTAATTTTTTATTCCTTTTTTTTCTCTCTAAAAAGTAGAGAAACACCTACATTCAGGAAAAGACATAGTAAGAGATGATAAACTATCAGTACCTGATGGTTGACTGCACAGATACACTCACCCCATCCTCTCATGATCCTGCCAGATGAGACTGAGGTCAATGCAAGGATTAATGCTGGCATCTCAGTAAAGCTGATCAAGATAACTGGCTAAAGATGTCCAAAGGCAACTCCAGTCCCATTACAGTGCCCCTACATTCTCCACTACTCCAGTACTGATGCCTTTCTATAGCCTATTCCATAGCTAAAAGAAAGATCCCACCTGCTGTGAAGAGGAAGTGGATCATGGAATGCTTTACTGAGGGCTCACATTAAAGCTGGCACATGTTAGCTAGCAAAAATTTCACAGGACAAATTGGAGGAAAAGAACATTCTAGAAATTGGAAACAATATGAACAAAGGTATGTATAAGCCTGAAAGTAAAGAGGATAGGCTTGAGTTTGAATCATTGCTTTAACACATACAAGCTCTACTGTGATTTTCATCCAATCTACTTATCAATGTGAAAGTTCTGCCTTATTACTTCTAGTTTCTTGCTCCCCTGATAGGTAACCCTATCCCCATAGCACATGCCCAGTTAGTTAGTTTGTTGGTTATTTTCTGTCTCAAGGTAGGACAATTCCTTATTTCACCTCTTTTCATCACCACCTGTTACTGCACAGGCAAAGTTATCTATTGGGCAGCGATTTGATTTCACTCCTTAAGATACAAAAAAGAGCTGGGTGCAGTTGCTCACGCCTGTAATCCTAGCACTTTGGGAGGTGACAGGATTGCCTGAACCCAGGGGTTTGAAATCAGCCTGGGCAATTTGGCAAGCCCTCATCTCTGCAACAAATAAAAAAAAAATTAGCTGAGTGTGGTGGCATGGGCTTGTAGTTCCAGCTACTTGGAAGGCTGAGGCAGAAGAATTGCCTAAGCCCGGTAGGTTGATGCTGCATTGGCCATGAGTGTGCCACTGCACTCCAGCCTGGGTGGCTGAGTGAGACTCTGAGGAAGAAAAGAAGAAAGGAAGGAAGGAAAGAAGAGTTGGAGGGAGGGAGGGAGGGAGGGAGGGAGGAAGGAAGGAAGGAAGGAAGGAAGGAAGGAATACAACTAGATTTGAATTCAGAAGAATTATGTTTATGCTTATCTTTAGTTTTTCTATGTTGCCTTAGGTAATAAATGCAACATTTTTTAACCATTTTCTTCATTTATATAATAGTGATAACAAAGTCTTCCTCACACTTTGGTTAGCATGAAATACAATATGTAAGTGAGAATGCTTAGGAATGAGAAGATTCTCAATCAATTATTTTGCCCTCCTTTATTAAAAAAAGCTTGAGTGAGAGAAATGAGCAACATTCAGAAGGCAGGTCCTAATAGATCTTAGACCTTTCTGAGATTGAGAAAATTTAAGGATTAAAAGTGTTTTTCAATCAGGTAGCTTTTCTTCACTATAGCAAGATCAACATTTTATCATCTGGAATTATTTCTTATTTACATTTACAGTTAGAACTTCAGTGCATAATTGTAAATAATAACAGATTAAAATCTATTACATGCATCTATACAATTCTAGGGAACTTATTCAGGGTTATGCTAGACAACTAACACATATAGCTTAGGAAACCCTAAATATGAGAAACAAAAGTAAATAAAATGTAAGTGCTTACTATGTAAAAAACAGGGCCCACCACATAGTGACTACTTCAATAAATTTTAGCCAAGGTAAACATCATTATCTTTTTTATTCTACAGATTAGGAAATAAGGAGCCATGTTATGTAATGTTAAGCAACACAGCTGTTGAATGGTTGAGGTAGAATTTGAATTCTGGTCTGAACTCTGAAGACTATTTTTTTCTATGTGACACTGCTTATCTGTCAAATCACAGGTAAGATTTCTGTAGTGATTGGGAAGTTAGACTAGATGACTTCCTTTCCAATTATGAGATCTTATGAGAACATTTGATGTAAGGAATCATTCAGATCTGTCAGTGGTGATTTTCATAGTTATAAACATCTAGAGGCGATTTTTTGTCTCACTACCTTTAAACAATACCCAATACAATGACATGTATAAGTGGAATTATAACTGTCATAATGGTAATATGCCAAACATTGAGTTAAAGCTAGCAAAAGCAGAGATAAATGATAATGACAATTTTTGGAGTTTCTATCATTGCTTATGTGATAATCTTTACAAATTTTGTTTATACTTAGTATAGTCAGAATGCAAATTTGTATTTATAATTTGCATGTTACAAATAAATGTAACACTTTCATTTTAATAAAGAACTCATACTTCATGTGTAAGTGAATGAGATGAATGGATTATGGCATGAAGATCACTTCATTTCAAGCAACTAACTAATTTTTACAAATCACCACACAAATAATTAAGCAATTGTCATCAGTATGAATGAAATAACCATATTGATGTCTAGTTAAGTTATAACATGTAAGCTTTACCAGTAGTCTAGGGGCTATAGATTATATTGCTACACAAATCATATCATGAGTAATAAATTCTTTTCATACAGACAACAAACTCAATGAGAGGGAATAAGAATGCATTATACTTTATGAAATAAAGTTCATTTAATTTCACCCATTAGCAGAACACAGATTTTTAAAAAACTCCAAATTTAGTGATGCAGAATCAGGCTATAAAGTCAAATGAGCTATTTCATATATCCAATGCTTTTACTTGCTTGCAGTGTAGTTTTTCTTTCCCTTAACTTCCATCCTTTTATGCACTGATTGGTGCATGCCTTCTTTGGCAAAGGTATTGAGAAATGTGTAATAATTGGTGTTCTACAAGATATAAGATTTCTGTTGGGAATTGCTTCTTTACAGATGAAGGATATTTTTCCCATTGAGGGATTTATACCATAATTAGAAAAATGATGGTCTAAACCCTAATGGAAAGATCATACTTTAATTGGTATTCATTTGTTTCAGACAAGCCCATGGAGAAAACTAGCAGCTGCTTTTTATTGAAGTTAACAGTGAAATCAACTTAATCACATTCTCACTTAAATATCTGAAGTGACTGAACCGTTTAATCCTTTTTTTCTTTAAAGAGCTAGTATCTGACATTAACTGAACAATCTTTCAGAACAAAAAAATTTAAAATCCTTCATACAAAAACACAGGCTCTGGTAAACTTGGAAAGGCAGTAGGATATTTTAAGTATTCTTTTAAGATATTTTTCACTTAGGTGAAATACATTTTACAAATATCTCAAGCTGAAATAGTATATTTCGTATTTTGAGGGTTTCTTTATAGAAATATTTGGCCCAACGTCAGATGAGCCAGAAGAAAAGCCTGCTAATGGCAATCAGACTATACATGAACTCATTTATACTACAAAAATAAAAGTGTTTGCTACTTAGCCACTTCCTAGCTCTCCATGATAGGATAAAAACCATATTTCAAATTAATTCAGATGATATTTACTGAGTACAATTTGCATGATGGCCTAGAACTTTAGGGCAGTCAAGGTAATATTTAGTCTACTTGTCCTCATAAACCTCCCACATGTCCTGTAAAACCCACAGTTTTATTATCCAAACTACAGTTGACCCTTGAACAACAAGGATTTGCACTGCATGGGTCAACCTATACATAGATTTTTTTTCAATGAAAGTTACACCAAGAGTGACTGCCTCTCCTGTCTCCCCTTCCAACTCCTCCACCTCTGCTACCCCTGAAACAGCAAGACCGACCCCTTCTCTTTCCCTTCCTACTCATGTGAAGAGAATGAGGATGAAGACTTTTTTTTTTTTTTTTGAGTCGGAGTCTCACTCTGTCCCCCAGGCTGGAGTGCAGTGGCACGATCATGACCACCCCAATGTTGACCTGCTGTGCTCCGGCGATCCTTCCACCTCAGCCTTCCAAGTAGCCAGAACCACAGGCACGCGCTACCACGCCTGGCTAATTTTTGGATTTACTGTAGAGACGAGGTCTCGCCAAGTTGCCTGGGTTGGTCTCGAACCCACGGGCTCAGGCAATCCACTTGCCTCAGCCTTCCAAAGTGCTGAGCCACCGAGCCCAGCCGAGGATGAAGACTTTTATGATGATCCACTTTCACTTAATAGTAAACACATTTTCTCTTCCTTATTATTTTCTTATTAGCATTTGTTTTTCTCTAGCTTACTTTATTGTAAGAATACAGTATAAATATATAACATACAAAATATGTTAACCAACTGTTTATGTTATCAGTAGGGCATCCCATCAATCATAGGCTATTAGTAGTTAAATTTGGGTTGAGTAAAAAGTTATATGCAGATTTTCAGCTGTGTGGGGGATCAGGGCCCCAAATCTCCACCCTGTCCAAGGGTTAACTACATATCTTCTAGACTATGTGTTACACATGAAACAAATATTTGTTACATGATTCCAATTTTTTAAAAAATTGAAATAGATTATTTCATAAACACAGTTTTCAACAACTTTGCTTCTGCCGATATTTATTTATTTATTTATTGAGTTGGAGTCTCACTCTGTCGCCCAGACTGGAGTGCAGTGGCTGCTGCCGGCCACCGCAGCCTCGACCTGCTGGGCTCCGGTGATCCTTCCGCCTCAGCCTTCCAAGTAGCTGGAACTACAGGCGCGCGCTACCACGCCCGGCTAATTTTTTGATTTATTGTAGAGATGAGGTCTCGCTTGCCCAGGC
>CAUYQG010143890.1:0-27994 GCA_963574415.1 Tarsius wallacei | reverse complement strand
CAGATGGGAGAATACTAAAACTGTAAGGATAATAAAAATACCCCTCCCCCCAAAAAACTTCAAAAAGAAACAAGAAATTTTCAAAAACTACAGACAAAAATAAAAATAAAAAAAATAGCTGGGCTCGGTGGCTCAGCCTGTAATCCCGCGCCTTGGGAGGCTGAGGTGAGTGGATTGCCTGAGCCCGTGGGTTCGAGACCCGCCTGGGCAGGCGAAACCTTATCTCTACAATAAATCAAAAAAATTAGCCGGGCGTGGCAGCGCACGCCTGTAGTTCCAGCTACTTGGAAGGCTGAGGTGGAAGGATCGCCGGAGCCCAGAGGTCGAGGCTGCGGTGGCCGGAAGTGGCCACTGCACTCCAGTCTGGGCGACGGAGTGAGATGCCAACTCAAAAAAAAAAAAAAGTATATATATAATACTGCCTGAGCCTAGGAAGTTGAAGGTTGTGGTGAGCTGTGATCAGGCCACTGTATTCCCAACTGGGCTACGGAGTAAGGCCATGACAAATAAATAAAATAAACTAGAAAGCTTATAGCAGATCTTAGTCTGTTCAGGTTGCTATAGCAAAATACCATAAACTAGGTAACTTATACATAATGAAAACATATTTCTTCCAGTTCTGGAAACTGAGAAATTCAAAATCAAGGTGCTGGCAGATTTAGTGTCTGGTGAGAGTCTGCTCTCTGATTCATAGAGGATGCCTTTTTTTCTGTATCTTCACATGGTAGAAGGGGTAAGAGGTCTTTCTCAGGCTTCTTTTATATGGGCATTAATTCTATTCATGACCTAACCACTTCCCAAAGTGGTCCCTAACCACCTCCCATTCTCATGACCTAACCACCTCCCAAAGTCCCCACCTTCTACTATCTTGGGTGTTAAGATTTCAACATATGAGTTTTCAGGGGACACAAACATTGAGACCAAAGCATAACTTCAACAAAGAGTAGAGCTGCAAAAGCCAGACCCTAGAGAGAATGTCTGCAATGTGGTGGACTCTTAGTGGATTGACTTTTCAGCACCCCTCTAGCCAGAGTTATGTTGGAATTTACTGATCCCTATTCCCTGATCCCAGCTGACTTATCCAGGACTATGCACTCCATCCAAGCTAGGTCAATTACAGTCCTTTCTCTAGAAAAGCTGTTCTCAATTGTAGACAAATGCCCCGCACCCTGCCCCCACCCCAGAACATTTGGCAATGTCTGGAGACATTTTTGACTGGCACACTAGCATCTAGTAGGCAGAGGTCAGGAATACTGCTAAACATCTTACAATGCACAGAACAGTCCCTCACAACAAATAATTAGCCTTTTCAAATGTCAATATTGTAAAGGTTGTTTGACCATACATTTGATTGATCCCTGGTGTAAGCCTTACAAAGGCTATTTCTTCCTTGGGTATCTGTAGTTAAGAATTGGGAAAAGTATTCTCCTGGCATTTGATGAAGGGTAAGATGGGGGAGTTTTAAGTTTTGCTTATTCTTAAAGTTTAAGAGAAGACATTGCCTAGAATTCATAAAAAGGACTTCAATAAGACAGGTTGTAATTTCAGATAAATCACTTGATGAACAGATATTTGGGTTTACGCATGTTCTCACTTATAAGTGGGTGCTAAACCAAGGTTCCGCAGACATAGAAAATGGCATAATGGACAATGAAGACTCAGAAGGGAGAGGGGAAGAAGGGATAGAGGGCCTCTTATTTTTTTCTTAGCTAGTAATAAACTTATTCTATGCCTTTTTCTCCACAGTATGAGAGACTGTGCTAAAGTGTTAATTTAACAATATGTACTGTCAGTCAAGATAAATCCCTCACTCAATCTGGCATCCTGTAATACAGAACAAGCTATTTCCGTTGTGAGGACTCTACAATCCATGCTTCTACGTATGGTGCATAATGGAAAAAGATGCAAAGTTAATTTAGGGTGACCTTTTACCCTGCCAATGATATTAAATCAGAAAACTCCTGGGAATGTGTGGAAGTATTTTTATAGGGATGTGGTAAAATCTTGTTCTTTGTTTTATGAACAAACAACATACAATGAACATGCAACATCAGCAAAGGAAAATAAAAGAGAGCGAAAGCATATAAGATTATTACAAAAAGTAATTTTTAGGGCAAGATGCAAAAGGATAGACGTATGTGTGTGTATTTTTCAGAGATATTTTAAAAATTAGTTTTAAATGTTCTCTGATTGTGATTTAAGTGTGATTACACAGAAAGGGAGAAGAGAGATAGTGTGGATCCAGTGAGATATGCATCATCACCAAAGCAGCGCTTAATGATGTCTAAAAGGGTATTCAGGTCTGGGTATGCTGACCAGTCTTGTCAGCAGTTTGTCTGAAAGTAAAAGGGAGGATTTTAAGTCAGAGCCTCATGCCTGCTCAAGAGTCAGGCCTTTCATAAATGTCGTCATTGTTTAAAGGCCACTGTACACTTGTGGTGGCAGTCAGATCCATAGTGCCTAATTTGGTGGATTGTTCAACTTAGCCAAGACCTGGTAGAGGAAACAGAGAGGGTGTCTGAGACAAGGGGAAGTACTGAAATGCCTAGGGGAAGCTAGGTCGTACCTGGGGCCTCTAAGAGTGAGGTTGGGAGGTAGTTATATTTCTAGAAAACATTAAGCACTGGAAAAGGACAATGGATCATATTAGGGTTGCTGAATATTTCCAGAAATTTTGTTTCTGTTTAATTTAACATCCCAGAAAGAGGCCAAGAGAGGTATCCAAAGATTCTTGTAAAAACCCAGAGGCAAATAAATCCTGAATGTTGCATTCAGCTCTGACAGGTTGGAGAGAGGTCAACCAAATAATTATTCTTGTGGTGTGGATGGCAGTTGAGTTTTATGTAAGAACTTTCCCAGTGCACATTTCAAACAGATGACAGTAATTCAGAGCTTGTTGCAAGGGTGTTACCAAAGTTACAGGGACTATTAGAAAGAATAGGGGTGAACAAAGGACAAAGAAAGCATATTTCTGGTCAGGTAATGAGCACCAACATATCCTGTGAACTTTAATTATCTGGGGTGGGAGTGAGGGATGGCCAACATTTCTATGGTGGGATGCTGTTGGGGCATATGGGACAAAACTTTAAACAGCCACTATGTGGACTTGTTAATCTTCCCTGAAGCTCACAGAAGCCAATGCTTTTATGGCAAATAGGGAGGTACTTCTCACATCTTCTAATATGGCTTTGAGTCAGCATTATGTGGTTCTTGGGCTAGCTCTCAAAACAACAGTCCTGGGCAGACGAGGAGAATAAAACATGAGATACTGACCCTTTTCAGTATGTTCTGCTGCCGTCCATTCTCAGGGCACCATATATACTTTAATTTGTACTTGAAAAGAAGCTGCCTCTACCTTCCTCCTCATGAAGCCTCCTTTTCATCCAAAGATTGTGCTATTTGGCCCACGGTTGAGGTGTTATCTAGCAGACAATGCCTGCCAAGGAGGGAGGGGTCTGACAGGAGCTAGTTTCTGGATGGCTTTGCAGTGACCAAAGGAACCAGGGCTGCCTTTGAGTTCAGTGGTTGTTCTCTGCTACTCCTCCTATGGCTGCAAGAGAACACAACCCTGCAAAACACATCACCTTCGGGCAACATTACAATGGAACTTTTTGGTTCGATCTCACTAGGTGGATGACCTAAGGTTTCTGGTATATTGCTCATTTAGGCAGCACAGAATAAAAAGGAACAAAAAAGATCAGGAAGGGACACTTACCCATAGCCTCTGGAACTACAAGAAACAACACATGATAAGGATTTTTTGCTGTTGTGAGTATACTTTTACAAGTAATTTCAGTAGGTTACTCTGCTGCAGTGCTTGACAGAGGTGGAAGATCCCACCCCTTCTTTCAGGCTCCCCTGAGTGTTTGAGATGTGCAGAGCCTGCCAGGCTGGTGTGTCAGACTGATTCTCAGGTGGTACATATCAGTGGTTGGACTTTTTTAAAGCCTACCAAGAGAATATCTTGTATTAGATCTTAGTGATATTCTGTTTCCAGAGAGAAGGGTGAGGTCATGGAATGAGGGTATATCTGTTGAGCCAATGTGGTTAAAATTAATCACAGTAGTTTTTAACAAGAGCTATGCATTTATAATTCACATTTATGATGTGACTTCTCTTGCCCTGGCAGGATACATTCTGAATGATACAGAGGAGTCTGAGATTCTGGATGTTCTGAACATGAAAAAGCATTGTTCATTTACACTCTTGTCATGGGCTCTGTCCATTACACACCCATAATCATCATGTTCACAGTGTCTACAGCAATTGTTTTTTCACAAAATTTTCCATGGCTATTTTCTAATTTGGACATTAGGTAAATGACATTGCAACTCCCTGTACAATGACTGCCATAAGTGAAAACTTTTAGGCAATTTCCTAAAGTTACTTTGGTAATAAATATTGGGATGTGAGAAGTCCCAGTAAATGTCATCTCTTTTCACTGCCTGACTTCTGAAGCTTTAAGGCAGATGGAGGTGAAAAACCATTCTCATTCTCATCTAAGTGTGGGTGGAAGTATGTTGCTTAAGTATGTGACAACAGTAGACTTTCCCATCTCTTCTAGTATCAGATAGATTTACCTAGTTACAGTCTGACAAGAAAAACCACGGGGTGAAGCAGCCATCAAGACTCCTGCTCTGCAGATAGCAAAATTCCTGGAGTGAGAGGGGGTGGGCAGAGCTGGGCATTCGAGCCTAGTTTCCTACCCCCCAAACTCAGGCAACTTGCTTGAAGGGTTAGAGTTAGGGCTAGAGATTAAACCTAGGATTAGAGAGTTTAGGGAAATAAATCCCTCTCATGAGAAGCATAGGTACTAGAAAGGAACCTTTCCCTATTAACATATCTTTTCTCAATTTTCCAGAAGTTTCCTTTCCCCAGCACAATATAGCATTGTCCCTAAATTAAATGATCCAGAAACAAAGGAATCGGTTATGATAGGTTGTATATCAAACTGTTACCACACACTTGTGGTAAAATGCCTTGATTTTTTTGTTTTCTTTCTTTCTTTTTTTTTAACCTACTTTGACTCATCTGTCACAAGTGAGTCACCTGCACATCTTTGCTAAACAAAGATGCTTGTGGTATTTCTTCCCTGAGAAATAATTAAACAAAGTTTTTCAAATTGTCAAAATTATTTCAGCATTCTGAGTAATGCCTTTAACCTTGACAATGGACTTGTCAGCCGCTGACTTGGAGCTTTATGACTCATAGCCTTGACATGCTCCCAATGTAGCATTAACTTCTGGGTTTGCTTAATATTGTTTTAAGGGAGAGTCCCAGAGGCTTCCACTGTCTGCTGTTAGGAATAGATATTTTGGTAATGACAATGGTCCTATACATATTCAAGCAAGTCATAAAGATCCAGGAGGACCTTTATAGTGAAAGATGCAGGTGGTCTTCTGAGCTGTACAGGTATCCTTGGCATTCTTCCAGCAAGCTATTATCATGTTATCATCTATACATTGATAATAAAATATATTAGCCATCTCAAAAGTTGGATAAACAGTCTCAGGGGTTCCTCAGTGTGGCCTTTTAAAATTTCGGTTCTGATGGTGGAATACCTGGTAACACTTCTTAGCACACTACATTAGGGAATGCCAAAAGACTAGTGACCTAGGCTGCAGCAAACTCAGCAGGGCCCCCAAAATACTCTCCCTCACTCAGTTGCCTCCTGGTGATAAAAGCAACCATCTTATTTTCCAGATTTATTTTTAAAAATCAGCTGCTGCTGTCTTTGTAAAATGCTAGTCTGATGTGTCAAAAGAGAAATACGTATTTCCCTTCGGTGAGGTGACCTCCCTCACCACCTCTCATCAAAAGCTACTAAAAAATATGTCACCGCTTCTTGAGGAAAATATGACCACTCCTCTTATCTGCCATCTGGACATAAGTTTGAAACTTTACACGACCTTGATCTAAACAAGCTCATAAAACTTCACCTGGCAGTGTTTCAACACTACATAAAGCTTGTCAGTGAGAGTTAATAAGAACATGTACTTCTTAAATTTGTGTTTTTCACCTGAAGTGTACTTTTGGGATGTCCATAACCCTTTAAGAGGAATTGAATAACCAGGATAATGTCTTCCAAGAGTTTCAAGGCCTCCTCAATCATTAGAACGGAAAAAACACCACGTGTTTTCTGAACAGGGCTGCCACCATAAAACTTCTAGAAAGATCATATACTAGGCTGCTGGGAAGGTCACCAAACTGGATTGCCTCAAAAGCCTCCTTAACACTGTTGTCTTAAAGTCTCTAGGACCTTTGACTGAGGCAAAGACGGCACATGTGATAAGCCATTAAATGCTGGTTTAGTTTTAAGAAAGCATTAAAAGATAATTTTCAGAAGCAAGTAAATCAGAACTCTCATACAGATTTGATAATAAACATGAGTTAGAGATTTTATTTAACTAATTCATGAGAAAACTAGTGAGGTGTTACAACTAGTTCAAAGAAGAATCTCAAGAACAGATATGTTTACAGATCAGGAATATTGAAATAAATGTGCAAATAGAGCCCCCAGAAATCTTTTTGGTTGTTTTCCACTGGACAGAATTCATTTTCCAGTCTATGAACAAAAATGTTTCAGCACTGCTGTCAGTTATCTACAATTTACAGAGCTGTAAAACAGCTTCCACGGAATCAGAATCAGACAACCCAGGTGTACTCTAGAATGACAACATACTATTTTTCATTTAAGTACTAATTTTTTCATACCGCATCCCACTTTTTATTAAAAAGAAGCTCAAAGATTCTTGAGCACAAAATGAGCACAGCCTCATTAGACTTGGCTTGGTTGTTTACACAGGTGCAGCAAGATGCTAATTTACCTTGTGGGCCCTCTGCTGAAGGTTCTATAAGAAATCTCAGACTGATCATCTAAGCCTCCCTTGATTTGCTGTCCTGAGGCTAGGAAGCCACGTCCAAGGAATATTCTTCATAAAATTTTATCTGCAGTACCTATACATCTCAGACAACTTTCTCTCTTCTTGAAGTTTTGGAGACATCTCAAGGATCTTGGTCTGCCATGAGAGTGACCTTCCTTGTCACCTCCAAGGCTGGACCCTGTAAGCCAGGTAAGAGGCTTGTTTTCCTTGGAGGGCTTTGCCAGCACTGGCTCCATAAAGTCAACATTAGTTCCCTAAAGGTGATCAGATGCCAGGTACAGCTTCCCAGGCCAGCTAGCAGCACCTCGGCCCCTGCTACAGCCACAGGGTAGCTGGTAAAGAGGGTGAGAAGGGTAGCCTGTTCTCCATAGAGCTGTTGCCTGGTGGCTACTGACTCCAAAGACCTCATACTTGGGGCTGTTGGTGTGTAGGCTGAAAAGGGTTCGGAGATCCTGCTTCCTTTCCTGTGCACCACACCCCTGCCTGCCCCCCACCTCTCCTCCCCCCAGGGACTGAGGATGGTGGGGTGGGATGCAAGGCTTCTTGCACCTTAATTCGAACTCAAAACTTGTTGGAGGTGAGCTGCTGCCAGAACGTCCCACCATCGACCTGGTTGTCTGAAATCTTCTATAAAAAGAACAAAAGGAGTTCAGATTAGTTGTCCCTAGTGTTTCTATTTGGTAAAGACTCTCCCAAAGATAATCTTTAGAAAACTTGCAAAAATCACTCAACAGAAATAGGAAGCACAAGCAGGAGGACTTGTGAACCACTTCAGTCTTTAAGACGTAAGAATTTTGAATTTGAGCCACTTTCTACCTCTGTGATGATACTTGAGAATGGGCCGTCACATGATTGATCTCCATTTTTGTGTCCTGTTTAAGAAATATTTGCCCACTCTAAGGCAATCTTCCTGCCTAATCCATGGAAGAAGGCTTAGGTCACCGACAAGAATGTGAGACTGTGACTGAGTCTCAAAACTGAGAAATTAATGCAGTCCATAAAGAAAAAAGAAAGAAAGAAAAAAGTAATTTAACCAGGAAGAAAATATCACCAGGTGCAGTGGCTATTTGGACCAGTGAACAGTAATGCATAGTAGGAGAAAAGGCAGAGAATGATGGTGCAGGGGTTGCCCCTTAGTGTTCCTGGGTAAGTTTGGGATCTGGTTGTAGGAAATGAAATCTCATTCCTGATCTTTGTGAAATATTCCCCTCAGGAAGAAAGGAATGGCGAAAAAGCTTTGGTGAAACAAGTTCTCCCTAAACATATCATTCTCTCTGGTACAGAAGGTGTATCTGTTGGTGGCCCAGGTATCAGCCTAGAATTAAGCTGTGCAGATCCTACTAATTGCCATCTCCCCACCTCTTTCATAAAAGCAGCCCATGTCATGATGTTTTACACAGCATCTTAGGAGCCTACTTATGTCGCAGACCTGTTAGTTATGTCCAAGGGATGGCCTTCATTGTGGTAGTGCTCATTCTCAGTTTGGAAGAGGCCAATGCCTTCATTTGCAATAATCTCATATATAAGCCATGTCAGTTGACCTTCTTCTGTATGGATCACAGCAAGATGCTGAAATATTTTGCAACATCTGAAGTATTTTTTGAAGACAATCTCTGCAAATTGTTTCTTCATGTCAAGTGTTGTAGTCTCAGACCAGACACATACTTGATAGACCGGCTCTTTACACTGAATTACTCTACTTGATCTGAGCTGTGCTGTCTGGGATGTGTTTTGTAAAGATGGAGAGGAATTTTTATATAGAACTGGACTAGGATCCTTCAACTGTGTGAAGATATTTCCCTAAAGATGAACTTTACTCATATAGCATACTTTTTAACTAAATTGGCAGAGGGCTGGGCGTGATGGGTCATGCTTGTAATCCCAACAATTTGGGCGGTGGAGGCGAGAGGATTGCCTGAGCCAAGGGGTTCAAGACCATTCCGGGTAACTTGACGAAACCTTATCTCCATAACAAATAAAAAAAATTACCAGGTGTGGTGGTGTGCGCCTGTAGTTCCAGCTACTTGGAAGGCTGAGAGGGAAGGATTGCCTGAGCCCAGCAGATTGAAGCTGTGATGGCTGTGAGCATGGCACTGCACTCCAGCTTGAGTGCAAGAGTGAGACTCTGACTCAAAGAATAATAACAACAACAACGATAATAATAATACTATTACATTAAAGTGGTTCAGTTGTATTGCAGCCACTCAGACACAGAAAAGCACCAAGAAATAGACGTAGGTCTTTGTGTCTATAAAGAGGATATTAAAGAAGGAGACAGGATTTTTTCTTTTAATGTAGCATATTTAAAGTATCAGGAGTTCAATGTCATTATTTTCTGGGAATTTTAGGAATACTATTTATTTTTATGTAAGTGCTCATTTATTTCTATCAGGCAGTCATTTAAAAAGCTTCTTTAGCAAGAGACTTGATAATCTAACTTATTGACACCACCTAGGGGTAGGAAAATTTTACCTATTCACACAGTGAGAGGTGAAGGTCTTTCTAAATTATAGACACATACACATACAAAGACAAAGAAAACTTATAGCATCAATTTAAAATTTCAGTCATGGGTTAAGAGTAAATATAGAATCCCCCAAATTCACCAGTCTCAGTAAGAAAGATTGTTCTCCCAGTGGCCACAGGATTCTCAATTCATTTGGGCTCAGGATAGACAAATAGACAAACAAACAAAAAAGGACTAGCAATCCAGACTGCCTTTCACACAACAGATAATCAATCTCCATAAATTATTAATCCACTTATAGAGATCACCAAATGGTCTGATCATAAAACCAAATTCTCAGTCAGAGCTGTCACTAATGATTATTGGCTATAAATGAACCAAAATGCAAAACTAGTGGAAAGAAAAATTGAAATTAGAAAAATAGCAAAGATGAATGTGTAGACTAAGCCCAAACTTTTTTGGGTGGGTGAGGGAGAAGGAAAGTGAAAATGGTGTTTTTTATTGCTATTTTCTACATCTTAGAGTTGTAAAAGCATTCCCATAGAATAAAAGCCATCAGATCATGGGAAGGGTAGGCTATCAAAAATGTATAGCTTTATTGAAGTTCAAGTTTTTCTCTACATGAGGTTATCTTTAAGGTTGAGATGCTGAAGCCACTTCCTATGCTAGAAAGATATGGTCCTACTGAACCTGCCTGTAATCCAGTCACTCCTGGACTCTACCTCATTACACTAAGATTATGTTTAAAACCCTTCCCCAGCTCCAGCCAGCCTCACAGCTTCAGGCGATCAGGACAGATACTCCCTCCTAGCACTCACAGTATTACCAGTCAGATCACATACAATGGAAAAAAAAAAAAAATCAATCCTTCTCTCATGTTTCTGATATCTAATGTCAAAAGCTACAAATTATTTTTAAAAAAAGAATTTGTTTAAAATCTCCATAAGCTTAGTTTCTAGTGTAAAAAGAAAACACCCACAAATCTAAAAGCATTTTCCATAGACTGTTTTCAACAAAGAAAACAGCAGGCTTCCCCTACTTGTCTAAAGTGCCTATGTGAACATTCTTTTTGTCTCAGAGTAGTGGTGAATTGCCCAGTCTCATTTCTCAATGATTGAAAAAAGAAAAAAGAATCCTCCCCAAAATATACTGTAATAAACTGTTAATAAGGACAGAAAGAAAAAAAAAAGAAGGCAGTTTATCATTTACATGTCTAAAATAGTGCTCAGAAAAGGTGGGGATGCCTCTTTCTCCCCTGAGGGCTTTAAAACAAAAATGTATGGATGTAATGTGGAGCTAGAAAGCATGATGTGACGTTAAAATAAGCTTTCTCTTTCTTGGATGCAACAGAGGCCCAGAAGCAAAGGAAGGTGGCAAGTCCCCTTAATTTAAGGCAGGGTGCTAGACCACCAATGAAGGAACAGCAAAGGTTTGTGAGCTTCCAATTAGCATCCACACCTCAACCCCTTATGTTTTGAGGTTGAAGAATTTAAAGAAAGACTATGGGAAAAATGGCTGAGGTACTGTGGCATTTTCTTCTCCTACCTCCTTACCAGGGATGGGGTGAGAGGTGGTGAGAGGTGGTGAGTTCCTCCTCAGCTCAAGTATTGAGAAAAGGGGACTTGACAGATTAGCTGAAAAAGAGTGTCCCTTAGAACGGAGAGGGCCAAAGTGACCGGTATTTGACCTATGTCAGAGAAGATTAAATTAGGCAAAGGCTGCGGCTGGGACCTGATGATGGAATGGAAGGGAGTGCCTATGCTATTAAAAGTAGGAATAGAGAGAATGTTTCTTGTGGGCCAGATGGGGTAAGGAAAAAAAAAAAAGATGAACATGAAGGTTGTTTTCTAGAAGCCTCCGCCTAAGTGGGCTTCCTGCTAGATGCTGCTAGGCAACAAGGGGTTAGAATCAAATGCAGAGACCCATGGAGTAAGTGGCCAGCAGAGGGAGCTGATACAGTCAATGTGCTCAGAGGAGCCGTCTCTAAGAACCCCATAAAAGTGCCCCATGAAAGAAAGAGTCCACAGTGACCGGCCACCAAGATCATGGAACACCACCACCAAGTACTAGAGGTGCCCTAAAGTAAGGTCTTCCTCCTTTTGCTTTTTCCTTCTTCCACCTATACCCCAAATCCTATAGGATTCATATTCCAGAGAGAGTTGAGGAGAGGTGGAAGCATTACGTGGGAAAAGAAAGAAGCCGTTGTATCAACCCTACTCTCTCATTTCTATCACATTCTCCTTACTTCACGCCTCCAACCTGAATCCACTTGGGCAGGGAAAGGGGAGAGAGGATAAATGTTTGCCTTAAATAAAGTTCAGAGTTTTGTTTATTACATGGACTGGACATTTCTACTACTGAAATAATACTATTTTATGACTAAAAATGACTGGAGGGCTTTTACATTTTTCTAACAACTTCTAGAAAAGCTACGGGAACCTATCTGAGATTTCATTAAGAGGTAAGGAAGAAATTAGACCCTGAGAACAAGGAGCACACACACAAAAATAAGTAGCTTTGTGATTACATCTTATCAAATGCTGCCTGTCTTATTTCATTTTGTGCTGCTGTAACAGAATATCACAGAGTGAATAATTTATAATGAACAGAAATTTATTGGCTCATGGTTCTGGAGACTGGGAAGTCCAAGATTAAGGGGCTGGGATCTTGCTGTGTCATTCCATGGCAGAAAGATAAACAGGAGATGAAAGAAAGCAAAAGGGGACCAAAACTGTCTTTTTATAAGGAACCCATTCCTGCAATAACAAACTCACTCCCTAGCCGGGCGCGGTGGCTTATGCCTATAATCCCAGCACTTTGGGAGGTGGAGGTAAGAGGATTGCCTGAGCCCAGGGATAAGAGACCAGCTCAGGCAACTTGGCAAGACCTCATCTCTACAATAAGTAAAAAAAATTAGTGAGGTGTCCGTAGTTCCAGCTATTTGGAAGGCTGAGATAGAAGGATTGCCTGAGCCCAGGAGGTGGAGTCTGAAGTGGCCGTGAGCGTGCCACTGCACTCCAGTCTGGGCAACAGAGTGAAACTCCAACTCAAAGCAAAACAAAACAAAAAACAAAAACCAAACTCACTCCCATAATTGTGACTTTAATCCATTCATGAGAACAGAATTTTCATGGCCCGATCACCTCTTAAAGACCCGTCTTCTTTTTTTTTTAAGATTAGAAAATAAAGTTTATTTAGAAAGTAAATTAGAGAGCAAGAGATTGAGAGACCATCTCTCTAAGGTAGGAGAGGGGATCAAAGCTTAGGAAACATGACAACGGCCATAGTTCAAAGAACACATGGCCACACTAGAGTCCAGCAAGACAGTGGCGACTGACTGCTCGTGGTTGAATCCTTCTAGTTCTTCCCTTTGATAGTGATTAGGTGATGAAGACCCCACCTTTTAATTATGTTACAACAGTGGTTAAGTTTCCAATACATGTTTTTTGGGAGTGTCACATTAAACTATAGCACTACTCTCTTGACATAATGGCTATACATGATTGGTCCAAAGAAGTCAGCTTCTTTTTTCCAACCTCTACTGAGGCAACCACCAAACTAGCTCTACAGGACTTCAGAAATTTCCATCCCGAGGATATTCTAACCTGGAAAAAGACCCTGCAGGTCCTGAAAAACTTGTCAACCTTAAAGGACACAGCAGTCAAGCTGGAAAATAACTTTGCAGCTTGAAAAGGAGGGTCTTCTAACATTGGTTTTAAATTTTTAATGCTCCCTGAAACTCATTAAACAGGAATTTCTAAAGATATTGAACTGTTGTAAAAGGAGAAAAATATCATTGTTGGTTTATCCAGCTGATCAAAACCATGGAGAAATCAACCTGGACAGAAGATGCAATGAATTCTGAAAACTTATTCATAACGTAGGTTTTTGTATTTTGTGAGACTTGTATCTCAGGAAGCAAGTCAAATAATCTGAGTGAATTCCAGAGTCCTGGCAACTTAGAGTGACAGGCAAACAATAACTAGAGCACCTCTCTGCTGAGGGCAGTAATGTTCTTAAATCAATATTTAATGTTACAAGCTGAGGAGAGAATTATCTTCAAGGACCATGTCAAGTCTAATTTCAATGCAAGCTGTGCTGTTTGTTTCTAAGCATAGTGAGTGTTTTTGTGTACTCACTAACACAGTAGGTGTATTATAATCATTTTCCCCTTCATAATATGTTGAAATATCTTAAAGCGTATCTGAAGAAGAGGGTTATTATGAAGTTATCAGTGAAGATATGCCAGCATTCCTTCAAAATGAACAGGAGTTAGGCTGTTTAAATGGAATCCTGGCAGAACTACTGTGGCACACCCTAGAGGACTACTAGCTCAGCAGCCAGGGAGTGCTTGCTGACAATAAAGAGCATAGGGGAGAGAAATGGAGCTTCGGGGGCTAGAAATGAACTTGAATATGAATAACTGGGGTGGGGGAATCCAAGAATTCTGTTCTATGTATCAGTACTTCTCAAACTGAAATGTATATAGGAATCACCTGGGCATCGTGGTTTTTTTTTAGACTGGAAAATATAGTTTATTTAGAAAGTAAATTAGAGAGAGAGAGAGAGTGAGAGAGAGAGTGAGAGTATGAAAAAGAGAGAGAGAGAGAGAGTGAGAGAGAGAGTGAGAGTATGACAGAGAGAGAGAGAGAGAGAGAGAGAGAGAGAGAGAGAGAGAGAGAGAGAAGATTCACCTCTCTGAGGTAGGAGAGGGGACCAAAGCTTAGAAAACATTTCAGTGGCCAGAGCTCAAAGAGCACATGGCCACACCAGAGTTTAGTAAAGTAATGACCCTGGGCACCATGTTAAGAGGAAAAAAATAGAAGGAGAGGTGGGGAGTAGTCTAAGCCCTAGTATGCTCTAGGGTCATGCCCTGGGACTACTTCCAGGGGAAGATCTTTAGATTCTTCAGCAACCAAACCTCCTTGCAAGAATTGCACCTCCTTACTTATCTTGAATTTCTGTGGTACTGAGGAGGAAGGGGGAGGAGGGTGTCCCCTCTGCATTTAGAGGAAAATAACATGGCTCCAGAGCAGTGAAACCGTGGCAGCAGTGACAGCAGTGCCCCAGGGCAGTAGAAACACTCCAAAGAGTGGATGGAAAACAAAATGGCAGGGTCCACAAAGGAGCTCATGGAGCGTGTGCATTATGACATTCACTCTGAGGTTCCTAGAAATACATTTCTGGTGGGAGGGATTTTAAGGAGCTAGAAAAATATGTGATCTCCAAAGAACCACATGTGTGCTCCAGAAGTGCCAGCATCTGGACTCCTGCCACACAGAGGCTATCATGCTGGTCTGTGTTAGTCAATAAACAGTAATGGCCCACAGAGGAGGGAGCACAGCATCACTTGTCCAAGGAAGGGGATATTTGTCTTTTTGCTTTTCCTTCTTCCCCAACACTATCGGGAGGAACTGTACCGGGAAAGTTATGGGAGTATCTGAGAGTCAGACTATGTCCCTATTTCACCTCTCTACTCTGATGATATATATTAAGAGTTTTAAAACATTTTTTTCTGAGAATTTGCATATAGTATTTACTCATTTTCTATTGTGTTTGTATTTTCTTATTGATTTGTAAGAACTCTCTATATATAATTAACAAAATGGGGCTTTCTTGGGGGGAAAAGCTTAAATCTTAGATGTTATCAGTTATTAGTTATCAATAACATTAATAATGGCACCTAATCTTTATTGATGTCTGTTCTCTAGGTACTCTCTTAGACGTTTTATGTGGATTTTCTCATAATCCTCCTTACAACCCTATGAAGCAGGAACTGTTTTCAATTCAGCTTTATAGAAAAGGAAAACTGATATGTAAACAGTATAAAACAGAACAGTTACAGTATTCTTCCAATGTAACAAAGCTACACTGGATTTGAACCCCAGCACACACTTTGGCGGAGGAGACAGGAAAAGCAGGAGGGTGTTGAGAATGCAGAGGGTCCTGAGAAGGGTTGGGTCAAGGCTATGGGCTCAGAGTTATTAAGGTCACAATCCCATCCTCTCTGTTTTTCTTCGTTGTGCGTGGTGTTTTTTGTTTGTTTGTTTCTTTTTTTTTTTTTTTGCAGGCTCTTGTTCTCTTGCCCAGGCTGCTGGAGTGCAGTGGTGTGATCATAGCTCGCTCACTGCAGCCCAAACTTCTAGGCTCAAGAGATCCTCCACTTCAGTCTCTCGGGTAGCTGAGACTATAGGTACATGCCACCATGCCTGGGTAATTTAAATTTTTTTTTTGTAGCGATGAGATCTCATTATGTTGCCCAGGGTGGTCTTGAACTACTAGGCTCAAGCAGTCTCCTGTCTCAACCTCCCAAAGCATTTAGATTACAGGCATGATCCACTATGCCTGGCCTCTCTCTTTTTAAAATAAATATTGATGGTGAGAGTGAGCACTGGGGTAGGTCCTAAGTAAAGAGTGGTGAAGGACACAGACAGGTCACAGAGCTTACTGTGTGAAAGGAGAGAGTCACAAACAAAAATAAATATGTAATCTTAAGTATTTGTATGCACTATGATGAAAAAATTAAAAAAATGTTTAAGAGATAAGTGAAGGACAACTTAGACTGAAGGAGTAGGAAAGGCTTGAGTAAAAAATATTTAAATAGAGACCTGACAAAGGAGTATAATAAATTAGTCAAATGAAGAGGAGGGAAAAATATTTGGGGCAGAGAATGAAAAAAAATTGTTCCTAATGTAGAAACAAACAGGACTTTTGAACAAATGAAAGATGCTGGATTGGTAGGCAGGGGTTAGAGCAAACAGGGAAATGCTTAAAGTTTCAGGAGTGGAATCACAGGGTCTCTACATATGATCGGGGTGGATGAGCAGATTTTTGGGCTAAAGACTCAGAATTTTCTGGCCAATTATGGAGTCTGAAAGTGCCCCTTGAAAGTGTGGGGACTGGGTCTCCTGAGGAAGAAATTAACCTTGAGCTTTCTCTGTCTCAGGGACTCCTTGTCTCAGGTTTTTCAGGGTTTCACTTTCTCTTCTCATCCATTCTCTCCTGTAATTTGGTCAGACCTCTGAACTGGGTTTTCAAACTGTCCACTCGCTTCCACCTGGCCCCTTCCTACCTCCCCACCCTCTTAGCACAACATTTTTCCTGCAGGCAAGAGAAGAATAGCTTAATTTTCCCTACTTTTGCTCAGACCAACTCTGGCACCTTCTACCCTTTTCTCTTTGCTGGAAACTGCTTTCCATTCCTGAAGTCCCATTTTCTTTCCATCTTCACCTGAAAAAGACTCTAGAGCTCTAGATAGCAATCTAGCTCAGGGGTTACTTCCATCACAAATCTTTCTCAGATCCCCACCATCAAAACCACTATTTTGCCCATTATTGCCCATTCAAGGAGGGCATAGTCTGCTTGGCTTAAAAGATTTCATGTGAAGCCGGGCTCGGTGGCTTAGCCTGTAATCCCGTGCCTTTGGGAGGCTGAGGTGAGTGGATTGCCTGAGCCCGCGGGTTTGAGACCCGCCTGGGCAAGCGAGACCTCATCTCTACAATGAATCAAAAAATCAGCCGGGCGTGGTAGCGCGCGCCTGTAGTTCCAGCTACTTGGAAGGCTGAGGCGGAAGGATCGCCCGAGCCCAGCAGGTCGAGGCTGCGGTGGCCGGGATTGGCCACTGCACTCCAGTCTGGGCGACAGTGAGACTCCAACTCAAAAAAAAAAAAGTCATGCATACTGAAATATATTCACCCATTGCTCACCTAAAGCATGTTGTACAACACTTGTGGGCATTCTACATGCTGGGAAACACTGCTTTACCACGTGTCTCTCTCTCTCTCTCTCTCTCTCTCTCTCTCTCTCTCTCTGTCACACACACACACACACACACACACACACACACACACACACACCTATCAAGTGAAGGAAGTTTACTCTTCACCAGCTGTGTTGAGGAAATGCAGTACACAAAAGAAGTTCAGTCAGGCTTTCTACTAGAAAAGTAGTTTTCTTTCCTTTCCCCCTTCTTTCTCCTTCTTTTTCTCTTTCTTTCTACCCTTCCTTCCCTCCTTCCTTCCTTCCATCTTTCTTCCTCTCTCTGTCTCTCTCCCTCTCTTCCTTTTCTTCCCCTCTTTCTGTGAGATTTTTAAGAGGATGAGGAAGGGCAAGATCTTAGGAGAAATGTGTCTTTATCGGATCCCATGGTACTTTTCTGGAGACACGATGAATTCTGGTCATGAGGGCGACATCCCCGCAGAATGAATAAACGTAGCCCAGTTAAGGGGCCTTGGAAGCTCAAGGGTGACCCACTGCCTTCCTTCCTACCCGTCTCCATCTCCTGAGCCAGCTCTGCCCTTGCAGGCCGGGCTTCGTAGCATTATGGCCCAGCCCGCCTTCCAAGTTTGAAAGAATGACAGACGGTTCCACCTCAGACGGTGAATATGTCAGCAGGTTCAGTGTGGGCTGGGGCTCTGGGTCATGTTGGGCTGGCCAGCTTTAGCCACGGAACTGAAAAGCTGAAGTTGGCATGGTTGCCTGTCCTCAGTTGGGCTGAAGCAGGGGAAGATTTCTAGCAAGGTCTGGATTCAGAACCACGATCAAAACAGTCCCATATGAGTGTCTGAGAAAACAGTTCATTTTCCTATTGACAGAGTTTTACATCTATCCAGTAAATTTTATCTGAACCCTCTAAGTCTAGTAAAATATGGCAATGTGCAATAAATTTTGCTTTATGGGTTTTACAGTTTGAAAACAGCTTCAGATCTTTTGGTCACTGAGGAAACCTGACTGGCACAGTCTCCAAGCATTGGCTTCTAGCTGCAGGAGGGCTCAGAGAAGGCCCCTACGGGTTAGTGCCTCTTCCACTCAGAGGAGACAGCCTTCCCGCCTGGACATCATTGAAGGCACCATGTTAAGCCTTCTGTCTACACCTGCGAAGCTGGCTTGAAACAATGAAGAAAGAACCTGATCAAATTACCAAGTGAGGGGGGCTGCTGGCTTTCCTGGAATGTGAGTGAACGAACCTCATTAAAGACAGGGATTTAATCCTTGACTTCCTCTGGTGTAGATGGCTGCCCCAGAAGGTTTTAGGCCTTTATTTCCCCTACCTCCCTTTTTCCAAATGGTTTTGAACTGAGAGGAAATCAAACCACATTCCTTAAGGGAAACTCTTCTAACTGCCCCCCAACCAAAAATATTTTCACGGTTTTCCCCTAGGCATGCCTTCTCATGACCAGCTGGATTGTAATCGACTGTTGTCCGTGACTTTACAAGTTGTGAAGACTTGAGACATTCTTCAATCCTAACAAGGCCTGGCCACAATAGCAAGTTGCATCACACAGGACCTCTCCCTACTCAGACTTTGGCCATCATATTCTGATTCCCATAGCTTCCTTACTTTTATTATTATTTTAATCAGTTAGGATCCATGTTGAATTCTTGTGATGGAGCCACTGGCTCATGTCTTTGTAGTGATGGAACTCACTGGTATTTCCTATTTGGCAGGTGCAGTTGGAAGCACTTCTCTGTTATCTTGTTTCAGCCCCACAAGGAACCCAGAGGCTGAGTGTTATTCGACCCCTTTTACAGATAAGGACACCAATGTGCCGCATCACAAAGCCAGCCAAGTGGGAAGCCAGATTCAAACAGGTGCTCATGCTGTGGTCTCAGGGGCTTTACCTTAAAACAGTGCAGAGAGTCCTCATCTAACACCATCCCCGGGGTCTTGAACACCACCACTTTTAGCAAAATGGCGTGCCATGGGTCCTCAGATAATACTGCTTTCCTTTAAAGTTACTTCGTGATGACATGAATGGGTAAAAAACTGGTTTTGTTATAGGTTGTCTGGCTTAGAGTCGCAGTTTTCAAGAACCTGTGGATGCCGTTAAGTGAGGATCTACTGTGCTCCCTTCTGGTGGGTCCCATGGGTGGTGGACGCAATGCCCCCCTATCAAAGCACCCGTGCCCATGACTTGGTCAGTAGGAAAGCTTTTGTTCTGACCTGAGGAGGATGGAGTTGCTTTTGAGGTGTGAAAGGGAACACTGGAGCCTGAAGGGGAAGGAGTAGAAGAGGGAGGAAACGGTCCGCATGAATGCCTTGAATGTCAGGTACGAAGCAAACGCCTAAGTGGCCTGCAGAAACTGTCGGCTGTCCCTCCCCACCCCGAGAGACCTAGGCATCCCTCCGCATTCTCCATCTTCTGCCTCATCCTATTTTATATTCCTTAATGAAACTTATCACTGCTTAATCTAAACACGCTTATCTTGTTTTCTCACCTTCTCTCTCGCTAGAATCCAGCCCCACAGACGCTGGGACTTTAATTGTCTAATGCATCCATTCCAAAAGCCTGGCATGTGGTAAGACCTGAATAAATATTTGTTGAGTCAATGAATAAAATGTAGACAGGAGATGTACCCGGAGCTTCCAGAAATGATTCAGAGGTGGGGGTGGAGGTGCAGAATGAGTGTGCCGAGGTGGGAGTCCTCCAGTGGGAGCTCAGAGGCCCATCCTTTGTGACTGGTGAATTCTTGAACAGTTGTGTTGCAAGTGTCATCTCCGTACAAACTTACAACCTGTGTGGTAAACATCGCCACTTTCATTTTACAGATGATAAAGCAAAGACTCATAAAATTAAATAAATGACTTGCTCTGGGCGAGTACTTGTCCCAGGGGCAACCTGTGGAAAAACAGGAATTTCTTCCACAGAAACTCAGTCTAGCTGTCTCTATAAGTCATGCAGTTTCTTCCCCACCATGATGGTTAACGCCTACCACGAGGGCCTGTTTCATGTCTGTGAGGTGGACAGAGGGGGAGAGACAACGTGAGTGTAAATCTCTCAAACAACAGCTGCAGCATATCTTTTATTTTGACAGCACTGTGCAGGTCCAAAATCAAAAAAACAAAACAGAACAACAACAAACATGGCCAAAGTTCATGGCCTTTGTCTGCCAAGGCACAACCAAAGCAAAAGGGAGGTCTCTTTGATGTAGGTGAACTAAAATGATCTCTTCGTGGCCAGCTTATGACTTTAAAATGTTGTTAGCTGCAGTTGTGCCAAAGTGATACAGAGCGATCCTGTTTCATGGACCACGTCACACTTTAGGTACAGAGCATGAGAAGGAGAATGTCACAAAGAAAGAGACTGTGGTGTTAACTACTTGAGGGCTTCTTATTCAAAGCTAGCTTATTTTTACTATGGTGACAATTGTAGCATCTGCTGCATTCACTGCCCTTGAAATATCTTTCCAAACATCAGTGATGGGTGTTTGTCCCATCTCTTATTCCCGAATAACTCCCAAGAGAATTCTTACCTTATTTTGCCAAGTGCAAAGAGAGTTGATGAGTAGTCAATGGTTGCCTCTAATCAATATCTTATACGCAATTTTATCTCAACATTGGAAAATGAAGCGACTTTAGAGGATAAAAAAGAAACTCTGTTAAGAACACCCCAGAAAATGTAGAAAGTTGGGATTAAAATGAAATCTATCACTTGCTAAGAATTCCATTTCTGTAAATTATTCTTAGGAAAATTATACTAAATACAGAAGAAGTTTTATGCAAAAATCTGCCTATGGCTAATGTCTTTGTAGTGATGGAACTCACTGGTGTTTCCTAATTGACAGGGGCAGGTAAAATGGTATTTATGGTCGTGGGAAACTGGGAACAACATATACCATCTACAGCAGGTAAAATGGTCTGTAAGCTATAGCTACCACCCCCATACAAAAAATAGGATGCAGTAGTTAACAGATGATGAAATAACAATAATAGAAAAAAAATGGCTTATGCTTTAGTGTAAGGTAGAATACAAAAGTGAATATTTAGTATCAGAGTAAACTATAAAAATAGTTTTAATACACGGAAAAATGGTTGGAAAGAAAACACAAATGCCTGCCGGCTAGATTTATGTGACAAGACTATTGATCATTTTACTTTCCTCTGTTGGGGCATCTGAGATTTTCAGTTATGCTTTATGTTTATGTAAGAAAAACATCCTGATACACTTGATTTTTTAAAAACTTTGTTTTTAAAAGAAAAATTTCCAGCCCTCTTATAAGAAAACAAATTCATTTCCAATAACTTCTATTTCTTGATGATGACTGTGACTTCAGGCTGAGGGCCAATCTGTATGAAAAGAATCACCCAACCTTTTTTAAAACATTGTGTCTGACCTGGGCAGATACCTCCGAATATCCCTGGGAGAAGCAGGTATGGTTTTAGAAGTATCCTTGTTCCTGGGAGAAACTGGGGGGTTGGAGGGCAAACAGACTACAGTTTTCTTCATGTCTGAGTTGTGTTAACAGCAGCAGGTGAGAGCATCTGCTGAATGTGACAGCCAGGGTTCCAAGATAGCTTTCTAAATTTTAGGCTCCTGGTATATACACACCTTCTCTCATTCCTCAATCAAACACTAACTGAAGTGTTGCCGTGAAAGGATTTTGTAGATGAATTAAGGTCTCTAATCAGTCGATGTGAAGATAGGAACATGTTTCAGGTGACTCAACCTCAATACGTGAGGCTTTAAATCTGGGTCTAGGGGTCAGAGTCAGGGAAGCCAGAGATTCCAAGCACAAGAAAGAGATATGTGACCTTGCTGACTTGGAGACGGTGTGGCCACGGGGTAAAGAATGTAGGCGGCTGTAAGAGCTGGAAGCGGATCTCGGTTGACAGCCCCCTCAAGCCACCACCCCAAGGAATAGAATCCTGCCAACAATATAAACGAATTTAGAAATGGATTTTTCCTAAGAGTCTCCAAATAAGAGCCCATTCTGGCCTGAGTATTGAATTCAGCCATGTGAGACTAAGCAGATGGCCTAGCCACACCCTGATGGTCCTCTGACCTCCAGGACAGATGCCTGTGTCTTCAGCTGCTAAGTTTGTGGTTGTAGGTTACTCAGCAACAGAAAACTAATATGCTGGGTAGAAAATATTCACTGTGAGTTAAGGAAATTTTGAATTCTATAGAAAGAGAAAACTTTTATGAGTGGGAAATCCCAAAAAAACACAAAAAAACCAGAATTATCTTTTGGAAGATGGGCCCCTCGTAGTACAGGTGTACCCTGCTAGGCGAGTGTTCTAGGAACCCATCAGTGTACCAGCTAGCGTTGTTGTGAGGGGCTGCATTGACTTCGGGGAATTATTTTTTTGGGGGGGGGGATTCCTTCAACATGCTTATCTATTTCATAATGAGTGATTTGCAAGTGTACCTGCCCACCCCGTGCTGAGTATTCAGCAGTTTTTGACCAAAACCAGCATGACTTCCATGTCCTACCCTCCCTACTTACCCGATCTCGCCCCAGGTGACTGTTTTTTGTTTGTTTGTTTCCTCAGATGAAAAAAATCCTCAAAGGGAAACATTTTGCCAATGTGGAAGAGGTGAAACAAGAAATGGCAGAATCACTAAGAGATATCAACGTTGACGAGTTTTGAGCAGTGGAAAAAGTATCTCAATAGGTGTATTGCATCAAAAGAAGAGTACTTTGAGGGTGACTGAAGTTTACACATGTCAGAGTGAATGCGTAATATTTTATGAATACATTCTGGGGCTTTTAGGGTCTCCCCTCGTGTCTTGCTTTCATTTCAGAACATTCTACAGGGTGTTAATAATGCTTTCTCTTCTTCTTCTTTTTCTTCTTTTTTTTTTGAGAAAGTGGGATTTATCGAAAGGACAAAAAAGCTCCCAGAGTGGGAGGGGAACTGAATGGGTTGCCCATTTTTTCTTCTTTACAAAGGTCAAAAGAAATAATAATAATCACCATCATCACAGATAACATTTAGAGAGTGTTTATAATGTGTGAGCATTATATTAAACATGTTATCTCATCTAATTCACACAACAATAATTTTAAGACAAAGCTTATATTTAATTGTATTTTGTGTTTCAGAAATTAGACAATTGCAGGAACTTATAAGTTTTCATGTATAAACCTGCAATATTGTGATATGAGAAAAATATATTTTGTCTCTGCCTCTGGCTCCTGGCACAGAGCTCCTAAAACCCTGATAGCTTCTGAGCAATAGGGGGTCTCCTGAGCAATAGGGGATCTCACCGTATCTTTTGTCCTCATATTTGGTCTTTGATCCCCATTCCCCACACGGTAGGCTTAATGGCTTAGAATTTCCTGGGGGATAACAGCATCTTTTGTTCTAATGAGGTGACTCTTGATTTGCTTCTGGATGGGGGCTGTTCACCAGAAAGATCAAGCTATGATTAGAAGCTTGGAACGTCCACCCCCACCATCCCATCCCCCAGGAAGGGGCAAGGGGCCGGAGATTGAGTTAACAATCAATCATGCCTACATGATGAAGTCTTCATCAAGATCTCTGAACTACAGGGTTCAGAGAACTGCCAAGTGGCTGAAAAGGGGGAGATGCCAGGAGGGGGCACTCTGAAGAGAGGTTGGGAGCTCAGTGCCCCTTCCCCCATATCTCGCCCTATGCACCTCTTCTTTCAGGCTGCCATCTGGATCCTTAGTCATATCCTTCATAATAAACCATAAATGTAAGTAAAGAGTTTCCCCGAATCCTGTGAACTGCTCTAGCTAATTAAGCAAACCCAAAGAGGGAATCCGGGGAACCTCCAATTTATAGCTGGTCAGGCAAAAGTCCCAGAGGCCCAGACTTGGAGTGGAAAGCAGTCTTGGGGGACTGAGCCCTCAGCCTGTGGGGTCTGATTCTAATCCCAGGTAGAGATGGGCAGAACTGAGTTAAACTGTAGGATGCCCTGTTGGTGTCTGCTGGATAATTGCTTGGTGTTGGGGGCAACCCACAAATCTGGTGTTAGAAGTGTTCCATGTTGTGTTGAGAATATAGTATGAGACAACAATTGCTTAGTTAGTTCGTTTTCCTGCTAGTTTACAGAACCAAAACCCGGGTCTGTCTGATCTTAAAGCCATTTGTCAGGTGGAAAGTTAAAGACGGTACTTAGAGTTCACTGTCCTCTTTCTGTTTCATATACTCAGGTCTCTTGCGAAACACAAGACACTGAAACTGAGAGAAACAGAGGAAACAGATGGCAATAATTTAAAAAAAAACTCAAAATGAGGTTTATCAGAAATGAAATTTGACAACCAATATAATGGATTTCTTCAAATTCATTTTTCATAGAAGAATGAATAATGGAATTCCGTACTTAAATAATTGTCTAGACTTGGCTCACTAAGATTTGTCAACTGTATTTTATTTGTGTGATTTTCAAAAACTATCAAGGAAGTTTGTTTGCGATAAGTTATGAGCCAACCACATAAATAGAAGTTACAGATTCTATCGAGAGGAACATAATCATCTGTTTCTTTTAATTAAATTATGATAGGGGAGAGATTTTGAAAGCCAAGAAGTAAATTTTGTTGGACAAAGTCGCTCATATCTATTCTAGAGCCATTAGAAATTATTCCCAACTATTGACCAAATTATTACCAACTGTGAATAGAAAGATCATGTATCTTAGACCAGCCAAGTCTAAGGAACCTTTACCAGGCGTGCACCACCCAACAGAAATGCAATTTTAAATTTTCTAGTAGTCACATTTAGAAAAGCAAAAGGAAATAGGTGACATTTATTTTAACCCAGTATTTCATTTAACCCAATACATCCCAAATACTATCATTTCAACATGCAACTAGGATAAAAATGTTAATGAGATAGTTTGCATTCTTACTAAATCTTCAAAATCTAGTGTGTATTTTATGTCTAATGCAATATTTCAGTTCAAGCTAGTCTTTTTCTGTTTATAATATTTGCATTGTGTTTATAATATTGAGGAAAGTAGTGATATACTTTATACAAAGTTTACTAACAATAAATCCTTGGTTCACTCCCTATGCAAATTCACACATATGCACACATAGCATTGATTATGATTAATATGGGATACATTTTAAGATTTTTCCATATAGTTTCAGATATATTTAATTTCATTTTATTTTAGAATCGGGGTATGTGTGCATGTGTTTTGCATGGGTTTACTGCGTATTGGTGTATTGGTGGAAACTTAGATGTCTACTGTACCTATTTCCCAAATAGCAACATTGTACTCGCTAGGTAATTTTTCAATTCTCGCCACCCCTCTTCAACTCTCCCCACTTTTGGAGTTCCCGGCATCTATTATTTCCATCTCTGGGTCCATGTGAACACATTGTTTAGCTCCCACTTATAAGTGAGAGCATGTGGCATTTGGTTTTCTGTTTCTGAGTTAGTCCATCTAAGGGAATGGGCTCTGACCCCATCCACGTTGCTGCAAAGGACATGCTTTCATTCTTTTATATGGCTGTGTAGTGAAACTAGTCACATTTTAAGTGCTCCATGGCCACATGTGGCTTCTGGCTCCCACTGTGTGGGACAGCACATCTTTAAAGCACATGCCCATGGGAGGCGATAGTGTAAACAAGGAGATAAACGTTGAAACTGATTCTAGAGGGTGGGAATTGTACTCATTTCGTGTATAAAGAACAGATGTACATACAGTGAACAAAAAGATACAATATATCTATGGTATTACAATTATATGTATATATAATTTACTTATATAGAGACTGAGATTCTGAAAGTCAAGTAGTGACTTATGTATATATGATTACATCTATCTATCTATCTATCTATCTATCTATTATCATCTCTCTGTCTGTCTCCTATTCGTTCATTCTGTTTCAGGAACTCTTTTTTTTTAGTGAGAAAGCAGGATTTATTGAGAGAACAGAAAAGCTCCCACAGTGGGAGGGGACCCCAAAGGGTTGCCTCTCTCAGGAACTCTTGACTACTACACATGCTCTCCATGACATTTTAATACCATAGATAAACCATATATCTTTTTGGACACTGTATGTATATCTGTGTTTTATATATCAAACAAATAAGGGTTCCATCCTCCAGAATCAATTTCAACTTTCAACCCCTTGTGTATGACATCACCCCGGAAGAGAATGAATGCTTTAGATCTGTGTCCAATATGATGACAGCCAATAGCCACATAGGGCTATGAAGTACTTGAAATGTGACTAGTTTGAACCTAAATATTATATAAATGTAAAACATACACTGGGTTCTGGGTTTTGAAGACTCAGTATGAAAAAGAATGAAAATATCTCACACATACATAGACACACACACACACACACACACACACACACACACAGAGAGAGAGAGAGACAGAGAGAGAGAGAGAGAGAGAGAGTAGTATAAGGAACTGGCTCATTATGGAGTCTGGCAAGTCCAAAATCTGCAGCGCTGATGTCCCAGTTCAAGTGTGAAGGCCAGCAGGCTACGGTAGGACCAAGAAGAACCCAAGTCCCAGTTGGAAGGCTGTCAGGTTGGAGAATTCTCTCTTGCTTGAGGTAGGGTGGACTCTTTTGTTCTATTTAGGCCTTCACTGATTGGGTGAGGCCCACCCACATCAGGAAGGACAATCTGCTTTTCTTAGTTAATGTCGCCCAGCAACACCCTCACAGAAACACCTAGAATAATATTTAGACAATATCTAGACACACTGTGGCCTAGTCAAGTTGACATACAAAATTAACTTCACAGGGTGCTTGTGAAAAAAAAATTCCGAAAGGCTTCTTAGGAAGCGGAGGAATGATTTTGTGCAAAGGTTGAGGAACACTGTTCTAGAAAGACTGCACAACTGTGGGCTGACTCTTCCCGCTCTAAAATGCTGTGGAAGAACAGCTGAAGCTTTGCCACAAAGCACAAAGGCTGAGCACACAGTCCCTAGAACTGCTATCCAATATGGTGGCCACTCACATAAGTGGCAATTTAAATGTAAATTAAGTGAATAGTCAAGGTGACATTAGCCACCTTTCAAATCTCAATCACCACATGTGGCTAGTGGCTACCGTATCAGCCAAGAGATAGATAATTTCTTCATCATAAAGTCCTATTGGACAGGGCTGGTCTGGAGTGTGGAGGAGGGTCAAGATAAATCCCATTTCTGCCACTGATTGTTGGTATAGCCTTGGGCAAGTCTCTCTCTCTCTCTCTCTCTCTCTCTCTCTCTGTTTCCTTACCTGTAACATGAACTAGTGATAAAAAGTACCTGCTTTAGAAAGTTTTGTAATCCATAGGTGAGGTACCTATTTAGCCTATGATTTAAATGTTAATCTCATCTAGGCATGTAAAGAGCCCAGCACAGTCCCTAGAATATTATTAAACATTTTATAAAGGACAGCTATTATTTCTGCCATCTTCTATCTGTCGAGTTTTTTTTTTTTCTCATCAATTCATGTGTGGTATCACCTGACCTGAAAAAATAGGAAATAAATTGCTCACTCGAATAACTTAATTTTGGCCACTTGGATTAAATTATCTTGAAATAATCTCAATCATTATTTGAGATTGGGCCTTGATAACTCCATTAACACAGTATTTAAAATATGATTTTCAGCTGGGCTCGGTGGCTCAGCCTGTAATCCTGCGCCTTTGGGAGGCTGAGGTGAGTGGATTGCCTGAGCCCGAGGGTTCGAGACAAGCCTGGGCAACTTGGCAAGACCTCATTTCTATAATAAATTTTTAAAAAAATCATCCAGGCGTGGTAGCGCGCGCCTGTAGTTCCGGCTACTCGGAAGGCTGAGGCGGAAGGATCGCCGGAGCCCAGCAGGTCGAGGCTGCGGTGGCCGGGAGCGGCCACTGCACTCCAGTCTGGGCGACTGAGTGAGACTCCAACTCAAAAAATAAATAAATAAAATAAAATAAAATGTGATTTTCATT
>CAUYQG010143888.1:0-29781 GCA_963574415.1 Tarsius wallacei | reverse complement strand
ACGCCCGGCTAATTTTTTGATTTATTGTAGAGATGAGGTCTTGCTTGCCCAGGCGGGTCTCGAACCCGCGGGCTCAGGCAATCCACTCACCTCAGCCTCCCAAAGGTGCGGGATTACAGGCTGAGCCACCGAGCCCGGCTCAAAATCGTGTTTTAAAATAACTTCTAGCAACATTTATTTATTTACTTATTTATTTTTTTGAGATGAAGTCTTACTGTGTTGTCCAGGCTGGACGCAAACTTTTGGGTTGAAGCAATTCTCCTGCCTCAGACTCCTGAGTAGCGGAGACCACAGGCCTACACTTCTGTACCAAGCAGGCTAGCAACATTTTGCCAGCTGTTAAATAAGCAGGTATTGGGTGTATCCTTTTAGTTGTGTGTACTATTAAGGTAAAAAAATATCCTGAATAAAATTTTCTCAGACCCACTGTCTGCCTCATTATGGAAAGAACATGCTCTTGGTTTAAGCATGAGAAATGCACTCTTGCCTCTTAACCACAATGAAAACACAAGTTAGAACTGTTCAGCGGGAAACTCGCGGGTCAAGTAGAGAGAGCCACATGCTGTGTGACAGACCACAAAGTCTTTCCCACACTCAGCACGCCCTGGCCTCCTTCTCTGCCAGCAGTGTAGGGATCAACAGTCTACTGTTTCATAGATCAATCTGGACACAAAGAAAGATGACTGAGGTCACAGAGCCCTGCTGAGTCCCCCCTTTGCTGGGTGCACACTAAAGCTTCCTGTAGGTAGAAATTTTTTCTTCTTTTGGTGACTTCCCACTTTTTTGTCATTTACTTATTGGCACTTTAAAAAATCTACATTGGAAGAAAAAAGTTTTCACTGTATAGAAGGAAGTAAGAAGAACTAGCTTTCTGAAAGCAGAAGGTGGCAGATTTAGAAACAGAGTCGTATACCATGAAGAAAAAAAAAAAAAGATGAGAATAATCTAAAAGATCTGGGTGTTAATAATTTCAGTAGATATTTATATACAAATTTGAATCATAAAAAATGAGCACATGAGTTAAATGAAGAGTTATGAAATGAGGACATAGATGACAAACTGACAAAAGTTATAAATAATCAAAAAGTCTTGGTGAGGAAGACATTTTTAGTCACAAGAATATAACCCAGGAATAATCTTAGTCGGCCTTAGACTATTATAATTGCACTTCCTTTAAGATTTTTAGTACTTTCCTTTGCTCTTGGGGGAAAAAAAAAAGATGGTTAAGGACTATGCTGAGAAAAACAAAGCAACACTGACTTTGGATTCAGAACAAACCTATCTTCAAAACCCAGCTGAGATTCTTTGGCTATTAGTTTGATAATAGGTAGTAAAATTACTTCTTAATTAAATCTCCTTAGCCTCTGCTCGTGACCTGGCCTTTAGGGTTGTTTTAAGTCTTAAATCATCATCTTATGTAAAACATCTGTGCTGTATCTATGCCCAATAAGTGTAAATGCTAAACTATTTCTTGCCTTTTGTTGCCTCTTAAAATGCTCTCTCTCCCTCTCTCTCTCTCTCTCTCTCTCTCTCTCTCTGTCTCTCTCTCTCTCTCTCTCTCTTTGAGTCAAGGTCTCACTCTATTGGAGTGCAGTGGCACCACAACCTCCATCTTCTGGGCTCAGATGATCCTTTCACCTCAGACTCCCTAGTAGATGGGACTATATGTGTGGGACACCACACCAGTCTAATTTTCAAATTGTTTGTAGAGATGAGGTCTCACCATGTTGCCTAGGCTGGTCTCAAACTCCTAGATTCAAGTGATCTTCTGATCCACTGTACCTGGCCTGAAAAGCATTCTTTAAGATTTATTCATTTTTTTTATTTCCTAATGCTTACTCAGGGCCTGGAGCATGATAACTACTTAGTAATACATTCTGGACATTCATTAAAAAAAAAACTTATGAACATAGGGAAATAGGTACAAACTTCTTTGGACAAAAATGTCAATGACATTTAAATACTTAACTTTAAAATATTTTATAATGGAAGAAAAAATAGTCATATTCTGTATTTAAAAAGCATAATTTTGGAGATACTTAAATATCTTCATTTCTGTTGATCCAAAAAATAGCAATAGCAAATTGCTAAAAATAAAAATACCAATATAAATCAAGATATTTGAAACAGATTAACAAGTGTCTTTGTTTGAAGGTGATAACTTTCCATTAATTTACACAATTTTAATGATTTTTAATACATTTCTAAGCAGCGTATACTCGAGCAATGATAATTTCAATGAAGGATATCAAGCATGCATAATTCCACTCAATCTCACAATACTTGTGCTAACCTTTGTTACCTGATGAACTCATAAAGTTTAATCTTTTGTTTTTTCCTTTAACAATGCTTTTTTTCTCACTCCTCAGACTATCGAAGACGATGGATTATTCTTTACCATTCAGGAAGCTCTAATAAACACACACACACACACACACACACACACACACAGAGAGAGAGAGAGTTTCAAAGGGAATTAAAAATTCAAAGTTTATTTTGTTGTTGTTTTTATATTGTCAGTAAAATCCACACATGTTATGAGATGACTCATCTCACACCAAGATACACACTTCTGAAGTGCTTCCAGAGCTATTTCAAACAGCTGTTTATGGCATAGAGTATACTTCAATGCTGTTTGTCTCAAGACTACCTACTAAACCATCTTATGTGACAGTATACACCTGGCATGCCATCCAGCTTGCACTCTCTCCCTCAAAATGCGTAAGTATATCCAGAAATGCTAACTTAATTTAAAAAGCCCCTTGCACTCCAGGGGTTATACCTAATAACTCATACTTTTCTTGAATCATTAAAAACAACATATTTTTATAGAATTACTTGTTACTTTAAAATAATCATTGCAGGAATGAAGTTATTTAAATTATACAAATTTCCCTTTTTATCAAATATATAAACAACTAAAAAAAATTTAAAGCAGGAATCTGCAAATTATGACCTGTGAATCACATCTGGCTAGTGAACTTTTTAATTCTTTTTGTACCATTGATGAGTTCGGAATTGTTTTTATGTAATTACGAGTTGTGAAGTCAAACCAAAGAAGAATTTGCCGTCAGGACTATATGTATATGTAGTCTTCAAAGCCTAAAATATTTATCTAGCCCTATAGAGAAAAAAAAAATAGGCACTTCTTCTAGATAATTATGTGATCCATGCATATACTTAGAGTATGTTTTAACAAAATATTTCAAAAGAACTGGAAGGTTCTCTCCTTTCTTGACACATTTTGTGGATTCTACATAACTGTAATAGATGCAATTCTTTCCCACTGATACATTGATCTGTTAAATAACTATGATTTATAAAATTAAAGGCTTTTAACTTAATGCTATATCTGTAATTATTACTCTCACTTTGGGTTTCATTTTCTTGGTACATTTTGTTTTAAGTTTGCAAAATGGATGTTGACCCTTTGTGCACTAGTACTAATGTATACATTTAAAAAGGCTGAATTTAAACCATAATTTTGCCACGGGGCCTCTAAATAGACACACCAGCTTTCTGATAGATCCAGGGAAATGCTGAATTTTTATTTATGTCTTCAGGTGACAAGCTGTGATGGATGGCCTGACAAGGTCCCCTAGTCTAGTTTCTCACTGCCAGGGAAACGAGGGTGGCATCGGCCTGCCAGTTTAGTTATCAACAGCTAACAGCCTTAAGGCAGTAGTTTAAAAATCATTTGTTTGCACTTCTAACCAAGACATTCTATTGTGTAGTTTATTCAAGTAAGCATAATTTCAAAACAAGTTGTTGAAGTCCTTTGTCACCAATAAAATCCTTTTTTTCTAGTATGAAGAGCCCAAATAATAAATGAATATCTTGAAAATTGTATCAGTCTATTTAAAAATCAAAGCAAACATCTCACTAAATATTGCTAAAGTAATTAGTGTGGCACTATTTTTTGTTATTCTGCCATCAAGTCCTTGTTAAGTAACATTTTTTCCCTTCATCACAGAAATTGCTCATTTAAAGATGAATTATTACTCTCCCTCTTATCATGAGGTGAAGGCTGTCAGCCTGTGCTTCTGTCAGGGAATGTATATTTCCAAGAGGAAGGTATCTAATTTTAGCAGTCATAGCTAAAAATGATGTTACTGTTAGTTGTCAGAGAAGTGATCATTAAAGAGTCTATTTTCTCTTTGAAGCAAGCAATTCAGATCAACTTTTCAAGGCACTTAGAATTGCCATGAATATTCCTCCAATTTTCACCTCATTTTTGTTACTCTCTTATCAATGTCATTTGTTATGAATGTAATACAACTAATAAAAACATTTTTCTTGTTCGTCTTTTCCAGGTTTCTCATTATTGAAGTCAATTGTGTTTTAAAATCATCTGTAACAATTTATTATTTCAAATGATTAATTTTAACATGAAATCATATTTTCATTTTTGTTATCACAATTCTGTGTATTATATGAAGAATTTCATAAACATAAAAAATCTCTAGGTTTTTTTATTTTATTTTAAAGATGAAGGGTAAACTTCAGGGTTAGGTACATAAGTGGTAATCATACAGGTGAAGTTTAGCTAATCATTCTAAAAAAGATACCTGAACACGTACGTTTATTGTAGCACTATTCACAACAGCAAAAAATCCTCTAGCCTTTAATGTACATAGGTCTTACTGAAGGTAAGCTTTTGCTTCATGTTGGAGAGGGGTATGATTAGAAAATATTTGGATTAGCCAGGCTCGGTGGCTCAGCCTGTCATCCCGCGCCTTGGGAGGCTGAGGTGAGTGGATTGCCTGAGCCCGCGGGTTTGAGACTCACCTGGGCAAATTGGCCAGACCTCATCTCTACAATAAATCAAAAAAATTAGCCGGGCGTGGTAGCGTGCGCCTGTAGTTCCAGCTACTTGGGAGGCTGAGGCGGAAAGATTGCTGGAGCCCAGCAGGTCGAGGCTGCGGTGGCCGGGAGCGGCCACTGCACTCCAGTCTGGGCGACAGGGTGAGATGCCAACTCAAAAAAAAAAAAAAAAGAAAAGAAAATATTTGGATTATTCTAGTCCTGCCTAAAGTAATACTCTAATATCCTAAATATGGGTTCAATATTGTCATCAAGTGATTGTAACTATCTTTTTATTTTGTGCTCAGAATTCTCCATGATTGGGTAGAAGTATAAATCATATCTGTATTGTCTAGAAAAATATTTGCCCATAAAAAATTATATATATAATAGACATACATTATACAAAGCAAAAAGAAAACCCAGTTGAAAAATTTTATAGCGAGATCAAAAGTCTTCGAAAAATTTGACGTAGCCCACTGAGGGCAACCAATAAAAATAACAGAAAATTTAGGACCGAGAAGAACAGCTGTTTTCTCCTTTGCTCTTTAATGGAGGCCACTAGTGACATACTTCTAAGCCTAATACGAGGAATGAACTTTGTTGTCACTGGACTTCTAATGACATTTAGCTGTATGAGAGGTTCTCTGCACTATTTGCCCACTCTGTGCACGGAGAGGCTTCTGTGTCCCTGGGTGATGGGTGCCACTGAGGTGCTTTTGATCTGAAGATTGCACTCTGCTTTTGTAAAGACCCGCTTGGTAGCCATGGAGCTGCAGAGTTGAGAAGGCAGAATAGATTCAGTTTAGTGTTTGGTGATTGTGTCCTCAGCGACCTCCTGACATCCTCTGGGTTACATTCTGTAGAGGCAGGACACATTCTTTGAAATACAGAGGCCAGGAGACACTCTGTTATGTTTCCTTGTACAGGCTCACATGGAGACTGATCCTGTTATTCTTCACATTTTCTGCATCTTCCTACTTCCCTCTGTATGTCTGTCTATTTGCAGTTTCATGGAGTTTCTATATACTGTAGCATAGATTTCTCTATGAACTCAAACTAAGCTCCAGATATTTCAAAGTCACTTCCCGTTTCTGACTCATCTGCATTTATTGAAGAGAACAAAGGCATCAGGCAAAACTTATTTTGAATAATGGAAAAGCATATGATTAGTTTGAAGATAAAGTGTTCTGTATCTTGAATAAACTACCGTGGAGCTTTCAAAGTTGGAGAAAGCCCTTTTTGACAGCAATTTTAAGATGGCTAGAACGTAGGTGGGAGCAAAGTTTTACAGGTGGATAGGAAAAGATAATAGAAGTGAAAGAAGATAGATGTCAAAGCAAATGTGCTTCTGCAAGGTCTGGAAAGACCACAGCAAGGAAAGTTTGTGGAATCTTAAAGAGATCACACTTGGGGATAAGCAAACACAACGTAGAGTTCCATAGCAGATAATAGCTCTACCTTCTCCTGGGGTGTAAACCTATTTTCTTGGTTTTTGGAAATTTGTTTGCTCATTGCAGCAAAGAGCAACTAGTTTACAATAGAAAGCATGAAGACCAGGCCGGGCGTGGTGGCTCCTGCCTGTAATCCCAGCACTTTGGGAGGCTGAGACTGGATTATTGCTTGAGTCCAGGAGTTTGGGACCAGCCTAGGCAAAATAGCTAGACTTTATCTTTACAAAAATACAAAATAAAAATAAAAAAATTAGCTAGGTGTGGTGGCACCTGTCGTCACAGTTGGGAGAATGATGGCGGAGGATCAACTGAGCCCAGGTCAATGCTGCAGTGAGCCGTGTTAGCACCACTGCACTCCAGCCTGGGCAACAGAATGAGACCTAGACTCAAAATCAAAACAAAACAACAACAAAAATCATGCACCTGAGAAAGCCCCTTTGACAAAACACCATTTGTGAAGTTTATCAAATGCAACATGCTCCTAATACTCAGTATGTCATAGAAAGGCTAGGAGCCAGAGAAATGATGAAGACAGACGGAAAATAATTCTCTGTCAAGAAAAGGAAAACTAAAGAAAATGAGATAATACTAAAAGCAAAGGATTGGCAGCAGTGGGATATTGCGGGGGTGGAGGGGTAGGGGTGGGGCTAGGACACATCATAAATAAGAGTACCTGATCTCAAACCAGGCAAAGTTGGGACCAAAGGGAGGCCCAAACTTCACCTGTACGATGACCACTTGTATCCCTGATCCTGAATTGCACCGCACATCTTTAAAATAAAAGAAAAAGAAAATGAGAGAAATACATTGGCAATCCCAGTGAGCAAAAGAAAAATGCTTCTCCTCACACGAGAATCGTCTAAGGTTCAGCATCGAGGATTTATTAAAGAAAAGGAATACCAAGCTGAGACAAACAACTCAGAAGCTTAACAGAAGGTTAGAACTACATCTATCTTAGGTTTTGCAGCAAAAGCATCAGATAGGAGTAACAAGGAAACCCAACTTGAAGATTCCCCATGTAATTCCATGTCAAACTAGATCATCATAAAGCCAGGAACGTGGTTGTATGTGGAAGGAAGTTGGTTTGCCTTTGCTTTCAGTTAGCCAAACATTAGAAGCTGTTTTTTGCTTAGTTGAAAGCCTTTTGCTGTTGCTGAATAGCAAAACACCCCAAAAAACAATGGCTTAAAATAATGACAATAATGTTATTATTTTCGTTATAATCTCACTGCTTCTGTGAGTCAAGAATGCAGACACAACCCAGCTGTTCAAGTTGGGATCTGTCATGCATTTACGGTTAGAAGGTGGCTGGATCTTGACATACAGGGGCTGGAACGGTGAGTCAAGTATTTCTTTCTCCTCAATAGTCTCATGCAAGTAGTTTCTCCATGTGAGATCATTTGGGCTTCCTCATAGCTTAGTAGGCTCAGAAGAGCTAGACTGCTTCCATTGTGACCAAAGGTTTCAGGAGTGAGATTCTGATTGGACAGAGCAGAAGTAGCATTGCTTCTTAGGGTCTAGCCTTCAGAAATCCCACAAGCATCCCTTCCACCCAATTCTACTGGTTACAGCTAAGCCAAGGGTTTCTTCGATGAAGGACTAAGTCACACTTTAGAAGAGCATGGTATGAGGCTGGGCACGGTGACTCAAGCCTGTAATCCCAGCACTTTGGGAGGCCGAGGCAAGAGGATTGCCTGAGCCCACGGATTCAAGACCAGCCTGGGCAACTTGGTGAGACCTCATCTCTACAACAAATCAAAAACTTATCCAGGTGTGGTGGTATGCACCTGTAGTTCTGACTACTTGGAATGCTGAATCGGAAGGATCGCCTGAGCCCGCAGGTTGATGCTGGGATGGCTGTGAGTGTGCCAGCGCTTTCCAGCATGGGCGACTGAATGAGACTCCAACTAAAAAAAAAAAGCATGGGATGGAGATTTGCTGTGATGATATTTGGAAAATCAACCACACAAGCAAATGAAAGCCACATGTACCACTCAGTGTTCCATATGTATGAGTGGTACAATGAGGAGACCCCCCAAAATTGAATTATTTTTTGTAGAGCTGGCCCCTTGTAGTACAGGCTTCCCCAGCTATGTAAGTGTTCTAGGAAACCATCAGCATCAGTGTACTAGCTAGTGCTGTTGTGATTGACTACACTCAGCTTCAGTATGTAAGTTTTTTCTTTTTTTTGGAGATTCTTTCAAGCGTTTTCCCATTTCCCATTGGGTGATGTACTAGTGCACCTGCCTGCATCGCGCTAAGTGTTCAGCAGTTTTTGGCCAAAAAGGGCATCATCTCATGTCCCACCCTCCTCATTCTCCCAATCTTGCCCCAAGTGACTTTTTAAAAAAATTCCCTGGATACAAAATTCCTCAAAGGGAAACGCTTTGCCAATGTGGGAGAGGTGAAACATAAAACAGCAGAGGCACTAACAGGCATCAAAATGGAGGAGCTCAAAAACTCTTGAGCAGTGGGGAAAGCATCTTGATAGAGTGTTGCATCAAACGGAGAGTACTTTGAAGATGACTGAAGTTTAAAAATGTAAGAGTAAATAATCAATTGTGTTATAAAGAAATTATGTTTTTTGGGAGTCCCTCCTCATACATACACACACATAACAATAACAATAAATTTAGTATTTTATATGTTTTTTCAAATATATATTGCTGTCATTACTGCCACCAGACTCCTGTAAATCAGATGTTGCTGCATGGTTGCCACAAAAATGAATTCTCCAAGGTCGCTTAGATTTTTTCATCATCACCTCCCAGCACAAAGATTGGGTCAAATTCACCTGCTTCATTTCAGATGCTTACGTACCAGTATAAGAAAAGAGTATCTGGCCTTTAACTTTAAATCATGTGGGGTGATTTAGAACCCCTCCAAACCCTGTGACTCACTGTGAAAGGTGGATAATTAACTAAATACTCTGAGATCAGAAGTGATTCTTAGGTAGGGAAGCCCAAACTAACTTTAATTATTAATTCAGTCCTATATAAATGGACATAAGAATATTAACCTAACAATGGTCAATGAAAATTCAAGTATAACATTTCTAGAGCCGGGATCGGTGGTTCAGCCTGTAATCCCATGCTTTGGGAGGCTGAGGTGAGTGGATTGCCTGAGCCCACGGGTTCGAGACCCACCTGGGCAACTTGGCGAGACCTCATCTCTATAATAAATCAAAAATTAGGCCGGGCGTGGCAGCGCGCGCCTGTAGTCCCAGCTACTCGGGAGGCTGGGACAGAAGGATTGCCGGAGCCCAGCAGGTCAAGGCTGCGGTGGCCGGGAGTGGCCACTGCACTCCAGTCTGGGACTCCAGTTTGAGACTCCAACTCAAAAAAAAAATTCTAGAATGTAGACAGGAGCAAAAAAGATAGATAGATAGATATAGATCTCTCTCTCTCTCTCTCTGTCTATATATATATATATATATACACACATATATGATTACATGCTCTTTAAAAAATATTATTAGGAGTTTTTTTAATTTTCCAAATGTCTTAAAGAAATCAGACAATAGAGACAATTTATGCCCTAACATAACCATAGTCAGTGAATGTGCTTTAATTATTGACATAAAAATCTTGCTTATATGTTTAAAACCTTCTAATTTTTCTTTTTTGATCATTTACATGGTGCATACATATACACATATAAAAGTATATATGTAAGTGTGTGTATAAAAGTAGAATATTTTTATGTATCATATTAATAGTAACTGCTTTTCAAATAGAGATTCTTATGAGGATGCCTAAAATATGCAAATAAATTATTACATGCAATAGCACACATGTTAAGACAAAGAGATAGTTTATCAAATTTCTAGGTGGTTTTGTTATTAATGCTGATGTAGCTACTTATGCCATTATTTTTAAAACTTTTATTATTCAATATATTTCTAGCCACTTTGAACTTATAACCATTATGAAATAACGCTGTGAAATAACACTGCTTCCTGAATTGAGGTTGGCCTTTTTTGTCTTTATATTCCAATAAAACACTTTTAAAAAAATATTGCTATCTGGTGAATATCCTTTATGTTAGCTCATCTTTAAGTGGTCCTAAGTTACTATTTGGTGGTTGAACTTTTGAAGTGTTTTCATCAATCTCGAGATTAACGACGGATGCTGTAATGCAAGCTTGTAAATGGAATATGAAGTCCCTCACTTTCTATGAAAATTCATTTTCCACTACACTTTCAAAATTTCTTTTTAAGATTCCCCATTGTACACATTCACATAGCTAATAGCTTATAATAATGACTGTCGCTGAACATTTAACCCACTGATGTATTGATGCAAATTAACAAAATAAGATGGCAAAATTTCTTGACCTAGAATCAGTTTAATGATTTACACACACACACACACACACACACACACACACACACACATCCCAAGCTGTTTAAACATCAACTAGGGCAGGGGCCGTAGTTGTTGTGTTTATCACTATTATTTGTTTTTGAGACTTCCCACAAAACGAAATTTATTAATAAAAATTTGCGTATTTATTCTTAGGTGTGTAAGCTTCAGTCTCCTTCAAATATTTTCCTTTTGATGCACTACACCTATGAAGACACATTTCATGATGGGTGATCTACCACTGCACCTGCCTACACCGCCTTGAGTGTTCTGCAGATTTTGACCAAAATGGCATGACACCCGTACCCCACTCTCCCCTCCCTGTTCACCTAATCTTACCTCAAGTGACTTTTTTTGTTTCCCCCTTAAAAATATCCTCAAAGTGAAATGTTTTGCTTATGTGGAAGAGGAAGGACACAAACAAACAAACCAAAACACTGCAGAAGCACTAAAAGGCATCAACATTCACGAATTCAAAAACTATTTTGAGCAGTAGAAAAAGTGTCTCATAGGTATATTGCATCAAAGGGAGAGTACTATGAAGGTGTCTGAGGTTTAAGCATGTAAGAATAAATGCATTTTTTAAAATAAATAAGTTCCATTTTGGGGATTCCCCCTATATATTCATAATTCCACCATTTGTTTGTGATTTTTTTTTTTTACTGCTACCATCCCATTGTGAACCAACATTGCCTCTCACCTATATTACTACCAAGAGCATCCTCCAAGTTTCTCTGTTACACCCTTAGTTCCAAAACATCTGTTCTTCACGAAGTGGCTAAGATGGTCCTTTAAAAACATGATTCAGAAGATGTCCATCCTCTCATTAGCTCACAGTCATCCACTTCATATTAAAGGTAAAAACAAAATTATCTGACATCTTACTCCACCCTCTAGTATCTGACCCATTCCCCCTCACCCTAGTTTTTTCTGATGCCCTCTTTTAGTGAAGACTTTTGTCAGCTACCCTGTTGAACATGGTGTATTCTCCTTGTCATATATTTCCTCTTCTTTCATTTATTTTTCTCATAGCACGACCACCACCTTGGCACATACCTTAGTTACATTTTTTATTCTAGAATTTACACTAGAATCTAAACTGTTTTCTTTCTTTCTTTCTTTTTTTTTTTTTTCTGAATCCCAACACCTAAAAAGAGGAGACACTCAGTAAGTGTTTGGGATATAAATGAATGAATGTTCTAGCTCACCAACATCTCTATTGGTCTGCACTATCTTCTTGTGTACTTCCTTTTATGAATCTACATAAGTTAAAATGGACAAGGACCATGCCCAGCTAATTTTTTAAAAAATTTATTGTAGAGACAAGGTGTTACCAAATTGCCCAGGCTGGTTTCGAACCTGTGGGCTCAGGCAATCCGCTCTCCTCTGCCCCCCCAATTGCTGGGATTACAGGTGTGAGCCGGCAGTCAGAGTTATTTCTTTTTTTTTAAATCTCCAGTGCTGGTCCTTGGGCTTATCACATAGTTGACACTCAAGGAGAACTACTGAATGGATTATGAACAAGATTTTAAAAATAGCAATAATCCTTAATGATCTCAGAAGATTATCAGAGTACAGAAGCCTTGATTAATAATGAATGTATATGCTTGTGCACAATATAAACGAACACTATCCCTAAGATTTGATTGTGCTGTACTCAACGTTGTGAGACAAAAATAGCAGAGTATTTTATAAATTATTAATTCATATTGTTGAAAATGCCCTATCTCTGTTTTCCTAAGATTACTTTTATACCCACAGAACATGTGAGAGATTTGGACACAAAATTAATAATGATCAACAATGACTGAACACTTATTAGGTGAGAGGTAGGTATGTAGACACATAACTTACGTTATAATAAGATGTCCTTGCATAAACCCCAATGGCAGCTGTTTTAATTATCCCTATTGTATTAGTGAAAAAAAAACAAGGTTAAGAAGGTTATATCATTTGTGCAATGTCACAAATCTTGTGTATTTGAACCCAAAGAGTATTTGAATCCAAAGACTAATAGCAAAGCCTATCTCCCCCCCCCCGCCCCACAGCCTCAATCTCCTAGGCTCAGGCAAATCCTTCTGCCTCAGTGTCCTGAGTAGTTGGGACTATAGGCATGTGCCATCTCTCCCAGCTAATTTTTAAAGTTTTCTCATAGAGATGAGATCTTTCTGTGTGGCCCAGGCTGGTCTCAAAGTCCTGGTCTCAAATTATTCTCCCACCTCGGCCTCCCAAAGTGCTGGGATTGCAGGCACGAGTCACCGCAGACAGCCCAAACTTAATAGAATTGGACATCAGGGTCTGATAGAGAAGATTGAGCCATTGGTAAAGGCTTCCTTTGTCAGGTTTACAATTTTCTTCACATTTTCTTTCAGAATTTGTGGGGAAAGGTGACTATGCATAGGCAAGAGGTTTAAATATTGAGAATTCTATGTACTTGCTTTCTCTCTTTCTTTTTTTTTTTTAAGGTCTGTCTAAAAGTTCAAAAATAAAAATGTGAGTGCCCTTAAAAAACAAAAGCAAATAGATAATTGCCATTTTAACTATTATACATTTGTTATTTTTAATTTATCCTGGGTTGTACACCCTATTATGGATTTTATTTCCATTGCTTACTTTAAAAGAAATCCTTTATTTTCAACTAAACCATTACAGAGTATCATAATGAAAGTGAAGTGTAATGGCAATGCATTAGAGTCTATTCATTATTATTAATGACAGTAAATAACATTGATGGTTATTTTCTCTGAAATAGAATATTTTTTAGAAAGATACATGCTAATTTATATATATAATTCTTTATATAAATTATTTTTATATTATTATTAATATAAATTTTTCCTTTAAAAATATTAATTTTTATGTAAATTTCTTTATATAGATTATTTATGAGCAACATGAAGGCATAGGACAGTGCACCTTTCCTTGGATGGCAAAATACCTGTTATTTTATAACCCACCATTATTTTAAAAACCGACATTTTTTTTTCCAGCTTTTAACATATTTTCAATCTCTTGAACTTCTTTTTCTCTCTCAATTTAGACACAAAATTATTTTATAAATCCAGGGGCAATTACTCTCGATCTTCCTTCCCACAAACGATATTACTAATATTTTGAGAAACATTTTCCTCATTTTAATTCACTTTAATTCAGCCTCTGACGAAGACCCCTGTGATCATACTTTTCTGTTCATCTAGTTATTCTAGAGCAATACCTAGAATATTATGAGATGTGAAAATGATGGTTACCAGACTCTTCAAAATCTAAAGAACGTCAAGAAAAATAAATAATTAAAAGTCATAAGCTTTCTATGCTCAAAGCATACAGTACATTTTCAACAATATGAATTAATAATTTATAAAATACTCTTCTATTTCTGTCTCACAACTTTGAGTACAACACAATCAAATCTTAGGGATAGCGTTAGTTTATATTTGTTGTGCATAAGCACATATATTCATTATTAATCAAGCCTTCTGTACTCATAATTTTCTGAGATCAATAAGGATTGTTGTTATATTTTTTATCTTGTTCATAATCCATTCAGTAGTTCTCCTTGAGTGTCAACTATGTGACAAGCCCAAGGATCAGCACTGGAGATTACAAAAAAAAAAAAATACCTCTGACCACTAGGTACGGTGGCTCACGCCTGTAATCCCAGCACTTTGGTAGGCAGAGGAGAGAGGATTGCCTGAGCCCACCGGTTCAAGACCAGCCTGGGCAACTTGGTGAGACGTTGTCTCTACAATTAAAAAAAAAAAAATAGCTGGGCATGGTGATACATGCCTGTACTTCCAGCTACTTGGAAGGCTGAGGTAGAAGACTCACCTGACCCCAACAGGTTGAGGCTGCAGTGGCTCAGAGTATGCCCCTGCACTCTAGCCTGAGTGACAGTGAGACTTCTACTTAAAAAGAAAAACCAGAGTTAAAAAAATACCTTTGATATCAACAAGTTCACAGTATAATGAGAAAACAAAAATATATTAAAATGGTTATAACTCATTATAGAGAGTGATTAATAGAGGAATACCTAGAATATTATGAGATGCTAAAAAATACTCAAAGCAGCCTCAGTGTGAGCAAAAGCAGGGTGTTACCTGAAATTGAAAACATCTAATTTTATTTTATTTTATTTTCTCAGAAAGCAGGACTTATTGAAAGGACAGAAAGGTTCCCACTGTAGACTCGAAGGGGGTGCCCTCTAATTTCATTTTTAAAAAACACTCATGACCCAGGAAGGTGAAGGGTGCATGAGTGGAGAGAATTATCGTAAGCACTGAAATTAGCATGAATAGTCAATGGCAAAGAAATGTTATTTGGCTCATAGGGGCTGGGAAGAGGTGACTATTAACTGTGTGATGTTCCTGGTTCATTCTTCTATTTTTTCTCATGTATCTCTTATAAATCCTACTCTCTTTTCCATGGAGTTCAATCTCAGAAGGTCTTGGTCATGTTTTCTTATCTCTCCCTTGATATTCTAGTTTAATTATCCATGGTCAAATCAGTCATACTGAAGGAAAAATTAAGGAAAAAAAAAAAAGATACAGGTGTGCTTTTCTTTAAGAAGATTTATTCCACTCCTAAGAAACACTATATCTCTTCTGTATCTCAAGTAATAAAACAGAAATACAAGTCTCATGCTGTGACACTAAAGGTAGAGTGAACAATTTCTCACAGGACTTATGTCCCAAAATGATATAACAAACATTCTACCTTCATTCCCATGTATTTAGCTTCTTTTCTAAAATCCATAGTTCTTAAAGATGCTGGGTGGTTTCTATCAACTCATAATCAGCCAGTAAGAACAAGTACTTTGTATTGTTTTTGTGTTTGTGTTTTTGAGTGGGGTTTCACTCTGTCACCAAGACTAGAGTGCAGTGGCACTATCATGGCTCACCGAAGCCTTGAACTCCTGGGCTCAGGTGATCCTTTTGCCTCAGCCTGCTGAGTAGCTGGGCCTCTGGTGCATGCCACCATGCCCTGATAAATTTTTGAACTTTTGTAGAGAAGAGTTCTCATTATGTTGTCCTGTCTGGTCTTGAACTCCTGGGCTCAAGCAATCCTTCCACCTTGGTCTCCCAAAGTGCTTTGTTTATGGGCATAAGCCACTGTGTCCAACCAAGGACAAATATTTATTCATGCGATAATTTTATCTCTTAATGTAAGTTTGTGGCTATTCTCTGTTTAGGAAGACAGTAATCTCTTCAATAGACAGTGCAACATACAGCCATCTCCTTACATTTTTGCTGAGTATAATCAACCGTCAAGGTTTCTTTTTCTATTTACTGTTACTAATAGTTTTTCTTGCATAATATGCATGAGCATTGGCATAAAATAGCTTAATATTAAATAGTTATGCAATACCTTGTATCAAGTTTTTCCTGAATAAAACAGCACAGGAATTATTATAGTACTGTCTTTTATTTAGTACTGTAAAATTTAATCATGCCCCTAGAACCTTAAAGTTGACTATGCATAGTAGTCAAGGTTCTCTGCATAAAAAAAACCAATAGGATATATAGAGATATCTATATATGATATCTCTATGTATCTAGTATATCTATCTATATAGCTGTATCTCTATTTATCTATCTATCTATCATCTATCTATCTATCGAGAAAGAGAAAATTTTATTATGGGGTATTGACTAAAGGGATTATGGAGACTTAGGAAACTTTTGATCTGTCATTTGAAAGCTGGATAATCAGAAAAGCTGGAGATATGATTCCAGTTTAAGCCTGAAGGCCTGAGAACCAGGGTAGTCAAAAGTTTAAGTCCCAGGTCAAGTCAAAAGGTCCAAAACCTGTTGGGAGCCAGCCTTGGAGGCCCACAAGATTGATGAGGTCCTGGTGACCCTGGGCCGCAGGGCCAGTCCAGGAAGCTGAGGCCCTGCTGTCTTTTGCCTTTGCTGTTATGACCAAAGAATTCCGTACAGTCATGAAAGAAGAAAACAGCATGTTTATGCGAAGTATTTTCAGCTACTGGAAACTCATTGTCCATCTTTTCACTTCCCACCACATTGTTTGACCTTTCCCTTTTGCCCATGCCATGGTCAAGTTGAATTATTATTTGTAGTTATAATTATAGTGTTTGAATACAAGGCATAAGATTTAAGTGTAGTGAAAGTTTATATTAATGTATATGTAGGTGATTTATAAGTTTGTTTATAGGGATTTGAGATACACATTAAAGTTTTAGTATATAAAAAGTTAAAGGATTTAGATGTAGAATTTAAGTAAGTGAAACAAATTTTATCTAACAACCGAAACTACCTTGAGGCCTGAAAAACATCACTAAAAGTTTCTTCTGAACTGTTCCAAATAGGAAGACAATGAAGGAATTCGAACAAGAGGAAACTACCAAGGGGCTTGAAAGACCAGAGGGCTTTGAGAAGGAAACTCCTCGTCCATGAAAGAATGTGCATCTGCGTGAGGTGCTTCAGGAGGGTCTCCAGGTGCTCATTCTTCTGGTCAGATGGAAGTACTCTACACAAAGACTGCTCCAAAGTCTTGGGCCAGAAACTGTTGTTCTGGCCCCCAGAGACTTTGTTGTGGAAATAACCTGTTTCCCTGGATAATTTGAATAAGGAAATTAAGTTTGTAAAGGATCAGAATTGTTAGAAACATCATAATACGTATTAGTTAATTTGGGATATAAGTTCTGTTTTAAAGTTGTTCAATGAGAAGTTTTATGATTTTATATAAGAGTTTTTAAGTTCATAATTTTAAGATCTTACATTAATGGATTGCGGGGACTGTTTTTATTTCAAGATAACATCATTGTTTGGAATGGCCTTGTTTTGGGGTGGAGATAGTCTCCGTCCTTAGAGAGAACATTAGCCAAGCATGGAGAAGAATACTTAAACTTAAGCGTCATTTTAACATCACAAAAAATCCATGTGATTTGTTGTAAATGATTTGTTTTGTAATGATGATTTTAACTTGCTCTGTAGTGATGACTTACAGAAATGATTTCCTTGTAAAAGGGAATATAAGCTCGCTGTTAACTAGCAATAAATGGCATCTGCTCTCTTAGAACAGTATCCAAGTTCCTCTTTTCCCTCAAACGCCTACGCCATCTCCACCTTCGGGAATCTCTGGACTCTGCTGAAGCTGGACTCCGGCAAAAACCTAGGGGCATTAATATTGTAGGTGGAAATAGATGGATATCCTATTTAAAGCAGAGAGCAAATTTGCCCTTCCTCAGCCTTTTTGTTCTATTCAGGCCCTCATCAAGTTGGTAATGTACAACACATTGGTGAGGGTGATTTTCTTAACTCAGTCTACTAATTCAAGAGCTAATCCCTTCTGGAAAAATCCTCACAGACACACACATAAATAATATTTATTAATTATCTGGGCATTCCGTAGCCCAGTCATGCTCACACATAAATTAACCATCAAACTATGCCTCTCTACCATGACATATTAATCTAGGAAATATGAAACATATGACAAATTACTCAATAGACACACACCCAAGATATTTTAAAAGATATTATTCCTCTGGCATTTTGCATGACATGCTTGGAAAGATCAAGAATAACACTGATATGTATGCTAGTAACAGTAGGATCAGTCCTAGTTGTTGTAACAATAAAAGCAAATAGCACTTGCATAGAATTTTAATAATGCCAGGTCCTCTTGTGTTTTACACTGAACAACTCATTTAAGCAAAAAAGAAACTTAGGAGATAGGTCTTATTACTATCTCTCCTATTCTGAAGAGGTCATTGGGATATAGGACACTTAAATAACTTCTCAAGGTGATGTATCTAAAAAAAAGAGAAGTGCAATTTTAAAATGTGTCATTTAGCTCCAGAGCCTGTGGTCTTTACCATTACACATATTAGTTATGCAGTAAAAAGTCTTATTAAAATGTTTAGTAAGATTGATGAAGGTTTAGTCATTAAACAAAAAACCTAGATATAATGGTAGATGAAGATACTGGGAATAGTCTAAAAGTTATTTTTAAAAAGATGCAATACAAAAAACTAGCCATCTCAATCTAGACTGTGTAGTTCTCATCATGACAGAGAAACCAGAGTATGCATAAATAAATAAGATGATAAAAGATGCACAGCTGAGACAATTCATCTTTTTTTTGGATTCATATATGGAAACAATTTTTTTGTTAAGAAAAAATTAAATTAAATTTCCAAGCTTCAGAGTAATATAGCAACCTGTAATACATAGTTTTGTTGTTATTTTTCAGGACATGGTATTCGTGTCACTTTAGAATGGGCTTGGTTTTTATTAATTAATCATTTATTAAAGCCAGTATTAATGTATTTCATACACCAAATATCAGTGAATAAACGCATGAAAGAGCACTTGAATCAATTTTTTGAATGTAGAAATAGCACTGGAAGACAACCAACCAAAATGTACAGACATGTTGTGCTAGTCACTAGAGATAAAATGATAAGCAAGAAAATCTATTTGCATAACAAAATTGAGCACCGTAGTTATTCACTTTGGCAAAAGTCATATAGGTAGACCAGATGAACAGCTCCTCTTACATAATTACATCTAAACAGTTGTCCTATCCAAATACACAGCATAATATATTGGCATGGCATCCAGCCTTCTTGCTATACCTTCACTCCAGAATGGTTTGCTTCTCATTTGTGGGTGATATTCATACACTGTGATAACTCACATGAAATACTGATTTCTGGTTGCTTTATTTATCTGTTGATCTATTTATATCTATCCATTTTTATCTTTCTCAAATGGGATAGATTTCTAAATATTTGAGGATTATTGCCTTAATCTTGATTTTCCACAGCTTTGTATGGATATTATGAGATTCAGTGATGCTTCTTCTTCTCTGGAATATCTGGACTTTCTGTGGAAGTAGAGAAACTCAAAGGTCCTATGTAGCTCCTTACTGCCAAATCCTTCTTCCCCTCTCGGTTTACATCTTGTTTTCCTTTATGTTGACTCAGTTTTAGATCTCTACTCATTTATTAGAGTCACTTCCCGCCTTATATATTTTTCCTATATATATATATATATATATATATATATATATATACAGTAACTATCTACTCTGAGACATCAGAATGTTGAGTATTTTTCTACAAGTCCTTTCAAACTTTTGTCGAGCATGTCACAGCATGTTACACTTAGTACATGCATAACTTCCTTCTGTGAAGATGGTCAGAATTGCACACTACAACTGGGTCATAGAAACCACTAAGCCTGGTAATATTTTGACTAGGGTTCAAATATTAAATAGATAGACAATTACCTGGGTTCCACTCAGTAACCACTTAAGCTAATGTAATCGAATATTTCGAGGAGTGCTCTACCTCACTTGGCGATGGTTTAGACCATTATCTTTTTAGTAATTTAAGAACTTTCCTTCCATTTTCTAGAAAGTAATACTTAATTGATTTTTAAAAACCAAAAGAAAAAGAAACCCATTAAGCAGTATATGGACATTATAGTCCAGACAGACTCTCCATATATTAAAAAGTTATAGTGACCATAAATCATTAAGAAAGTGTGGAGGTATATAATTTTAAATTGAGAATTAAATAGAGATAGATACATAAATAAGTTAATAAATGAAAATTTTAATAAAGTAAGAAATTTAAATCACAAAAAGTGTTGAAAAAAATCTAACATCGTGTTTAGTTGTTAATGTGTAAAATAAAACAAATGTTATAACACTTTACCTAGAAAATTGGTGTAAAATTAATTGATAACACACAGTAATGCTGAACATATGGTTAAATTAGTGTTTTCAAACACCACTGTGGTATAAAGTTTCTGGAGACAAACTGTTACTAATTATCAAAACATTTAAAATTCTCATATGTCAGCCCAATGAAAGAATCTCTAGAAATTTACCCCAAGGAAATGATCACAAATCTGTGACTGAAGATTTTTTAAAAACTAACATCACTTATCTTTTTGTGTTTTTGGTAGTGTTCTATCAGAGGACACTGGGTAAATAAATGTTGATACATCCTTACCAGATGATACTGTGCTCTTATTAAAAATCATGTACAATATTTATTAACTTGGGGAAAAATTATGATTTAATTGAATTAAACTGGTTATAAAAATTTATGCAAGTTTGTAAAAAAAATTAAGAAAGAAACATACTAGGATACCAAAAGTGTTTATCTCTACATAATGTTATTATTGGTTGCTTTAATTTTATTCTTTCAAGATGACTGCAATTTCCAATTTTTAACAATAAATGAGTATTAATTTTAACACAAATAACTCAAACAATTCACTGTACCATTTGTGAATAGCCCACTACTATCAGGTCTTAGAAACCTCTAAGTCTGGCAATATTTTGACTAGGGCTGAAGTATTAAATGGATAGACAATTACCCGGGCTCGACTCAGTAACTACCTAAGTTAATAAAATCAAGTATTTCCAGGAGTGGTCTACCTCACTTGGAGGTATTATTCACAAATAATATAGCTCTGTATAAAACCAAAAATCAAATTATTAATACTCATAATGATAGTGAAAAAAAACCTCTGGAGTTGAAGAAGATCTAAACAAAAAAAGGATTGATTTTGAACACCCATTACCTTTTTTTCAAATATTTAACTCCTTTCACGAATATTCTTATATCATACCATGACACATAAAATGTATACACACATTCTATGCACAAACTAATTCTTGGACTATTTTACTCATACACAAAATTATCAAATTCCATAAAACAAAGGCACTCATTTGCAATTTTTCCTATTTATATCTAAAAAGTTTTGTGAATTCTTTTCATTTGTGGATACGTTAAAATAAAAATAATTTCCCAAATAAATTAACAATAAATTCAATAATTAGTTAGAAATTCAACATTTAGAAATATTAAAACATTACTATATTTTAAAAATCAACTATGCTGATGTGTAAATAACATGCAAATCAGAGCAACAATTCTGAGTGTAAAATTTCAATGGACCATGAGCAATTTATGCAGTTTCTAACTATGACCACAGTCAAAATATGGAACATTTCCAAAATCCCCGTTTCTTTGTGTCCCCTTGTACTTGGCCCCTCCCCTCGATAGCCAACTCTTGGCGACTACTGACCTATTTAATGCTTTAACCTAACTTACCGCAATCACACACAAATGAAATTGAGCAACATGTAGTTTTCTGTGACTAGCTTCTTTAACTTAACCCAATAATTTAGATATTCACTGATGTCGTTTCATGTACTGATACTTGGCTTCGTTTTGCTGTGGAGTAGAATCCTACCCTACACATATACCATAATTAATTCATCTGTTGACATATATTTACATGTGGGTGGGCATTTGGGTTTTTTTTTTAAGTTTTAAGCTATGACATAAAACTGCTATAAAAACTCATTTACAAGGCTTTCAGTGGAGCTATATATATCTGATTGGAGACATATATGTCTATCTCTACTCAAAGGCTTGTAAATGAGTTTTCTTTTCTTTTCTTTTTTCTTTCTTTTCTTTTTGAGTAGGAGTCTCACTCTGTCGCCCAGGTTGGAATGCAGTGGCACACTCACAGCCACCGCAGCCTCGACCTGCTGGATTCAGGTGATTCTTCCACCTCAGCCTTCCAAGTCTCTGGAACTACAGGCACGCGCCACCCCGTCCTGCTAATTTTTTGACTTATTATAGAGATGAGGTCTCTCCAAGTTGCCCAGGCTGGTCTTGAACCCTCAGGTAATCCTTTCAGCTTGGCCTCCCAAAGTGCTGGGATTATAGGTATAATTATAGGTATAAGTCACAGCTTCTAGCCCATAAATGAGTTTTCATAGCAGTTTTATTATATATATTTTGTTTGTTTGTTTGTTTGCTTTGTTTTGCTCAAATAGTTGCCCATGAGTGAGATGTGGGCTTTCTGGGTTATATGGTAAGTAAATGTTTATTCTTTATAAAATGAAGTGAAAGACTAGCTTCCAAAGTGTCTGAACCATTTTGCATTACTAACAGCGATATATGAAAATTCAAGTTGCTTCATATTCTCATTTGGCATAGTGGGTCTTTAATTTTTGCCATTCAAATAGTCGTGTAGTCAGAAGAGACTAGATGGAGGGAGACCCCAAGACACACCGGAGCAGGGAAGAGTTGGGGATGAGTGAGCAACCAGTCCAGAAGGAAGGGGGCAAGAAGGTTCCCAGAGAGACTTCATCAACTTGACACTGATACAACATCTAATGTGTGTGAAAGAGTTGGGGAGATTTACACAACTGAAGAAGAGTTTGAGTATAAATTGAGGATCATAGGAAAGTATGCCAATACATTTGCAAAACGTAACATCGTGAAGTAACATCTTTTTTGTAGATTTAATGTGCATTTCCTTAATGACCAGTGATTTTTGAGCACCTTTAACAATAGTTATTTGCCATGGGTATATCTTTTGGCGAATACGTTATTCTAAGGTTTTACCCATTTTTAAAAATTGGATGTTTGTCTGTATTTAATTTCACTGCAGAATTTTAACCGAAAAAGCTACATGTTAAATCCAAGTCTTTGATGAGATTTATGTTCCACAAATACTTTTTCCTAGTTTATGTTTTGTGTTATTTTCTTAACACTGTATTTTAAAGGGCAAAAAGTTTCCATCTGTCCTTTTGTTTTAACCTTTTCTTTCCCTAATTCAAATGTATACGGATAAGTGTAGATTATAGATATGTATTCCCCAAGAAAGATGTCAAATAAGGAAAGCAGAGAATTTTAAGACGCAAAAGACTGAAACAAGAAATTTGGAAATCTTTTTTTTTTTTCCTCCTCCCTCAGATTTTCTAAATTTTCTCCTAGGTGAGAAAGCAAAGAGTAGAACAGAAATAAGATCTTTCTCTGAAGTCACACCAATGAACTCCAGATCATCCTTCAGATCTTAGATCACATGTACTATCTTCAGAGAAATAGACTTTGTCCTCCCCAGCTCTTCCTGACATCCAGCTTGAAGCCATGCCAGTTTGGGTTGTGGCTTTTAAAAGTTTAGATTCAGGGGGTACACATGCATACTCGTTACATTGACATATTGTATAGTGGTGGGAATTGGGTCTCAGTGGCCCATTCCCCCTATAGTAAAAATTAAGGGGGACAGGGTTCAGAAAGGCATGACCGTTTGTTAAAAACTCTATCGTTCTTTGTTCTGACTCCTTTTGTTAAACAACAACAAAAAAATTATTATTATAATCTGCTTTGGATTTTGATTTCACTATTGTGATTTTCTAATTAACCTCGGTCTTCCACTAAGGTAAAATATTCAAAAGAACAGGAACAACAGTAACTTTTCTTCAGTTTATCCTCAGTGACTAGAACAGTAGTTGACATGTTGTATCTGATTAAATATGCGTAGATACCAAATGTATGTAATTAGATCTGCTGTGAAGCTGTGCTCTCTTGTGTGAACGAATTCATATATGGAAAAAATTAACTATATGCACACTATAAAGTGTATGTGTGATAAATCCTAAGTGTCTTATTATCTATGATTGATCTTTTTTGTACTCAGGCCACAATCTCTGCTGCTATGGGATAAGCCTGAGTTTTAAAGATAATCTAGAGTCTCTGCTTCAGTAGAATCTTAATTGGCAAATGATTCCTCAATTGAAAGTTCTGGCTCCTTCTCCTGACAGCTTCTGCCATCTCAGGATTTCCCTTGCATATCCATTTTCCTAGGTTCCTTACAAGGGAAATTTTAGCCATCTTGGCGTCTAGAGGCTGGGTCTTTCAGATACGTGCTGTATTCTGGGTTTTTGCAGGCATCAATGAGATGGCTACCCATCATCAAGGCAAGATTCCTTCTGTGTCCACAAGATATAGTTAGTAATCATTTATCTTTTGGTAAGAGAAATTATACTATACTTATTATACTAAAGAAATTGTAACCAGTTATCTACCAGATACTGTGTTGGTATCTAGTAGATACAAACAAAAATCAAGATTGTTGTTCTTTTCTAAATGGACCTTGAAACAGGTGCAGGATTTAAAATATACATAGAAAAGCTAGAAATCATAGAACATATATAAATGAGATAACTGCTAGAATTTAAAATAATAAGTAACCTAGTAAAATATTTTATAATGGGGAAGGGGGGCACACCTCATCAACAAGGGTACCTGCATAATGAACATTTGTATGCCTAACCCTGAATTGTACCCCACATCTTTAAAATAAAAAAATTAAAAGATAAATAAGTACATAAATTTTATAAAAATAAATAAATAAATTTGTAGAGGATCATGATATTCTGTATAAATGTAAGGTAGCAATGGTATTAAGAGAAAACGTTCTCAATTTTGCTTTAGAATATTCCAGAAATTGTAAGAGTGGTGATCTGGACATAGATTTGTTTTAAATTAATTATTTTAGATAACAATTGTGACTACAGTGTACATTTCACATAGTCTTTTTAAGTTAGTCATTAAAAAACGATAACTTTGATGTAATACAAGTTGATTTGGGGGGATTATGATAAAAATAAAAGTTTAGCCCAATTATGCTTCTCATACAACTTCAGAGAACATTATTTTTGTTGCATCCTGTGTGAATGCTTTCCCAGAGCACAATTACAGAATACAAAGTGGATGGTGCCCTTAGGAACAGTGCTACTCAGCAGACCTAGAGGACATACACTAGGTCAATCCGACCTGCTATACCAAGGCAGCTATTTCCTAGGAAAAAAGTTGTTTTTCAAAGAACCTATCTTATTTGGGTGGCCCCCTCCAAGAATCAAGGAGCGAACATATTCTGAGATGAGTATAGAAGGAAAACAGCAAGAGGTGGCAAGTATAAAGTTTTATAGGGAGCTTAAAGTGTACTGCTCAGAAAATAGTTTCCTAGACGTTAAAAAGGGGGCATATAGGACTGCAAACTTATAAATATATACAAGTCAATAGCTGTTAAAAATAAATGTCACAGATGAACCATTGACTGTCATGAGAAGTCAAAAAATGTAGCAATCAAATATTTGAAAAAGTGTTATTAAGGAATGTTCACATTTTAAAACTTCAGCTCAATGTCCTCACTATTCTAATCAAAAGAGCAATATTAAAACAAATATAGTCATAAAGCCCCCAAAATTTATCTCTAAAATTAGTTCTAATTATGTATTTTAATTATACTATATTTACAGTAGTAATACAGAACAATGTGTCTTTTTTTCAACACATCTTGTTTAATGGCAATAAAAATAGGGAATCACCCCAGATTCTACAATCTTCTCTCACTACAACTGTGGTTTATATTTAAAATCTATATTTCTATAGAAGCCATCATCTCCTTTTTTATTTTTTATTAAGCCTAAGTGATATGGTTTCATTTTTTTTAGATTAAGCTAATTTTCTTGCTGAGTGTTTGTGTGTGTGTGTATGTGTGTGTGCGCGCAGTATTCTAAGAATTCTAAGTGAATCCAGGTTAAGTCTAAATTACATTAGATAAACACTTGATTGTCTTTAGTAAACGAAAAGTACAATTATAATCAAATAATTCAGATATCGTTTGAAGAACACAAGTGTTTAATTTTCAGAATATATAACTCTAATTGTTGAAAGGTAACCAAGTAACTTCATAATTAGTATCCAACTCTAAAATCACTATTTACTATGGATTTTAACATCATTAGTAATAATGGACAGCTACAGTGTTTCATGCTGTAATTTAGAAGATTGCTGCTTCCGGTTGCTGGTAGTCAACTGGGGACAAGGATGCTAGCTAGTGACATCTTTCAGGAAGGCATACTACACTCTGAGTAGGAAAACACAGAAGCCCACACTATTGATAACCCCCTCCTGCTCCAAGGTTTTTGTAAGGAAGTCCATAAATTAAAGGAGTTGGTTTAAATAATTTCCATCTTTGCTCTTTTCTGTTTTCATTAATTGTTAAAAATACGATTATCATAATAACATTGAGAATATTTATATGCTAAATAATAGCTAATAATTATTGAATATTTGACTCACTGCAGAGTTATTAACTATTTTATAACTTCACAAGAAGTCTCTGAGAAGAATTACTACTGTTATTACCATTTTATAGATAAAAAAACAGTCACAGAGAAGCTAAATAACTTACTCATAACCTCTATATATACTGTCTTTTATGCTGGAAAAGCATCAATGTTATAAATAAGTTAATTACAATTAGAAAGGTTTTTTTAGACATCAATTGGAGAGAAATTTATATGATGGTGGTTTTCTCTTTGTTTCTATAGTCTAATCCTTACACTATCTAGTATATATTATGGTTGTCTGATAGACAAAAGATACGATCCCTCAACAAAAAAACAATACTACAATCATTTTTTAAAAATGGAACCCAAGCCGGGCTCGGTGGCTCAATCTGTAATCCCGCGCTTTGGGAGGCTGAGTTGAGTGTACTGCCTGAGCCTGCAGGTTCGAGACCCGCCTGGGCAACTCGGCAAGACCTCATCTCTACAATAAATCAAAAATTAGCCGGGCGTGGTAGCGCGCACCTGTGATTCCAGCTACTTGGAAGGCTGAGGCGGAAGGATAGCCGGAGCCCAGGAGGTCGAGGCTGCGGTGGCCGAGAGCGGCCACAGCACTCCAGTCTGGGAGACAGAGTGAGACTCCAACTCAAAAAAAAAAAAAAATGGAACCCAATCAGGGTAAATTATACTTTAAATTCTGAATGATTGTAGTACTGTTTGTTAGTAACACTGGAGACAGGGGTCAAAATGAGGTACTAAGTGTCTTCCAATCAAGGAAGACACCATTTTGCAAATAGTTCCATTTATATCTCCTTACTCATGTTGATAAATATTAAACACAACTAAGTGAGCAGGAATTCACCATGGATAGTATCAAGCTAAGACAGCCATAATCATTTTCAATCTGGAATTCTCTAACCCTTTATGTTACAAATCTTTTTAGAATATAACCCTATTTGTAGAAAAATATGTGTACACATGCAAAGGCGCACGTTTCTAAAATATTCCAAAGGGCTCACTTATTTTTTGAAGACACTGTGTTACTGAATCACAAAACAAGAGTTCCTTCTCTAAGCTTTTGAACAAAATATCTTATTCTAATTTATCTTATAAATTGATGGTGACATTTATTTATATGTCTTGTTGTTCTTCTTTTCAATTCAACATCAAGAAAATGCAATATACTTGCCACTAACAATTAATTACAGAATGACTTAAAATTAAACAGGAGGACAAGTGCTTATCCTGAGTTGATTAAAGACATATGGGAAGGAGAAACAAAAAGTACCCATAGCTGACTCCTGGCAACTAACCCGTCTTTCCTGGGCTCAATTTACCAGTTACGTGAGCTCTACCTCTCATCGCTTTGTGTGTTGCTACTAACAGCATACACCTTCTTAGAAGGATTGCCCTTGGGTGGGTCAAATCACATATCCTTAGCTACTTCTGCCTTGTATCTTGTATTGAATATTTTCCTTGCTGGATAGATGGTCAATAGCTAATGAATAACTCAGGGGAAAAAAACTCAGCTCCCTTGCGGGAGTAAAAAAGTCAGGATAAACTCTGCAGTTCAATTTACCTTCCAGAGCTCTCATGGAATGAGGCTACAATCCAGATTTTTGCTAAATTTCTTATCTTTGCCTATCACGTTATCCTCACTTTTATAGATATTTCCTTCTGGAATACATTTTCTTTATTATTATTATTATTATTATTATTATTATTATTTATAAAGATGTGGGGTACAATTGACGGTTAGGTATATAAACATTGATCATGCAGCTATCCTTGTTGATGAGGTATGCCCCTTCCTCCCCTGACAGTTTCCTGTTACTGCCAAATGCTTTCTTATAGTATTGTAATTGTTCAAGTTCCACTTATGAGTGAGAACATATGGTACTCTGCTCTTTGTTTCTGCAATAGATCACTGAGTATGTTCTACTCCAAACAGCCCCTTTAAAAAGTGAGCAAAAGACATGAATAGACACTTCTCAGAAGAAGATAATACGGGCAGCCAACAGACACATGAAAAAGTGCTCAGCCTCACTCATCATCAGAGAAATGCAAATCAAAACTACATTGAGATACCTCCTAACCCCAGTAAGACTGGTCATCATTAATAAAACAAACGGCATACATTTTCTTAATCGCCAGCACCTGATTCAGGAAACCTTACCTACAATAGTTCCAATGCTGAAAAATAAGTACTAATACTCCTAGGCAACTAGATTACTATTCCTATATGCCAGGTATTGGATAAGAAAATATTTTTAGCTTCAAAACATTTATTCTGAAAATAATAACATTTAAATTTTAATGATGATCACTTAATGAGTTCCTACAATGTGATAAGCCTTGTTAGTCTGCATTTCAACAGAATCTGGGAAGTTGCTGTTTTCCCCAGTTTATAGATTAAGACTCTAAAGCAAAATGAGTTTAAGTAACTGCCCCAGTTATTGAATACAGAGCAGTCAATAAATTAATGAGTCAACTATATCTGGTTGGAAAGTTCTTCAGGAAAATCAAAAGCAGAGTAAAAAGTCATTACAGTCTTTTCAGTTTTCCTTATATAAGTAACTTAGAAAAGAAAAGAGTATAGTAAAGGGACATTTTTAGAAACCCAACTAAGTTAGACACCAAGATTGTCTTCAAATTATTTCATTTTAATTACATTTATTTGTAAAAGGTGAGTTTCTAGCAATGTTATGGTAAAAAATAATTGTTTAATAGTATGCAGTTAATTAAATAAATATGCTATTTAGGGAAAAAAATCCACTCATTATATACTGTTAAGAAAATGTAAGCATATTTTAGTATCAGGGCTAGAAATTAGCATCAAGTGGACACTACATAGTCTCTGGTCAAGCAAATTTGACTTTGGACACAGAGGTTACAAAAACAAATCAACCTTGGATGAAGGTCTTCTGTAAAGAACTGTGGATTTTTTTTCCTGATTTGTTTTGTTTTGTGTGTATCTGTGTGTGTGTGTGTGTGTGTGTGTGTGTGTGTGTGTGTGTGTGTGTTTTCTGAGTCACAGTCTCACTGTAACCTAGCCTAGATTGCAGTGGCACAATTACGACTAACTTCAGCCTCCAACTCCCGTGCTCAAGCTACTCTCCTGTGTCAGACTTCTGAGTAGTTGGGATTACAGGCACATGCCACCAGACCCAGCTCAGTTTATTTTTCGTAGATGTGAGATCTCGCTAGGTTGCCCAAGCTAGTCTTGAATTCCTGGATTTAAG
>CAUYQG010143886.1:0-17516 GCA_963574415.1 Tarsius wallacei | reverse complement strand
GAGGAGTGTTAAAGCCTCCGTGTAAAGTAAGCATGTGGGTTGGGAGAAATTACTGCAGCCATCTTTGAAAAGCACACTCTGTCATATCGACTGAAGAGGAAGGTCCACTGGGAAATATGTCAGACTTAGCCCCTAGATGCTCCAAGGGCATCTGCTCCTAACAGTCCCACTTTGCCCACGGGATGGGCAGTTTGTTAACCGTCTTCTACGAGGGCCTGGTTTTCCATTATCTGTTCAGTTTCTCGCTGAAACTCTAGTTTGAAAATCCCCTAGTTCTCGGCAGCCCTTCCCAGCTAGACCCTATTCCTGATGATTGCTACACCGACCACAGTGGACACGCTGTGGCTCTAATCTACACCTGGCAAACGCAGCTGAGAGGAAGCCCCACCACTCCCACTTCTGCCCCCTGGTAACCTCCTGCAAAATCCACTCCAGCCCACAGTGTTCTCAGGTCCACCGGATCTCCTTGGAGTAGGCACACTGGGCCACTGCCCGCCCTCGGGGGACCAGGTCCAAGCCGACATGGAGCCATTTGCTTTGCCCATTTGTGTCACTCCATTTGTGGCACCCACTGTGGTCTCACCCCGGCAGCTGGGTCAACCCCTAGCACGTGCACGATCACGACTCCGAGGCAGGAAGGTCCAGGGCCTGGGCCAAGACACGGCTCGGCCCTGCCGTGTGCCAGCAGCGCAGACTCTGGACACGTCACAGTAACTCTGAATTCCCGTGACCCGAGGACGAGAGCACTTTGCGTGCTAAGCATTTATCCTCAGGTGTGTATGGAAAGGAGCTGGAGACTGTGGCATGTCACATGTACCGTGCAGTTGTTATGGCTGTTACAGTTGCCCCAACACTGCTTCTTCTCTTCGCTGCCTCCAGGGACGGTGCCCCCTTCAGCCGAAGTATGCCCATCCCCTCTTTGTCACCCTGCTGGAAGCCCAAGGGCCGTCAGTTCCTGCTTCTTCACGGCTCGTCTCCCTGCCCTCACTCTCATGGGTACCCTGTGGGCGTTCCCAGTCTCTTTGCAGACACTTAGCTAACGCCCCTGAGAGTGGAGTGCTCTAAATGGTAGGCTCCTGAGACCAGCGCCACCTGCACAGACACACCCAGGGGTGCCCCTTGGGTGAGGAGAGAGGCCTGCAGCAGCGCCCCGCTCCCCCCATGTTCACCTTGTCCCATGGTCCTGGGAGGCGGGTGGGAGTTGCACATGGGGACAGGCCAAGGCACCCAGTGACAGCCATCAGCTGTGGATCAAAACGCAGAGCCCTGGATGAGCACCTCATTCCTCTCCCACAGGATTCTCACCGACCACTCCGGGGACAGATTCCCGAGGATGGTGCCTTTTCCGCCTGTCTGGACAGAGCCTGGCAGGAAGGAAACTTTTCGACGCTTCCAGCTTGATGTTTCTGGGCTCTGGGCTTTCTTCCTCACTCTGATCTTTCCCACGCAAGAAACGGGGCTGCAGGCCCAGCTCGGAAGACGGGGCCTGTCTGTGATGCCAAGTGGTTTATTCCTAACCATGAAAGCGCCAGCAGTGCCGAGGGGCTGAGGGAAAGATGATCGAACTGTTTACCTTTCAAGAAAACCCCAGGGGCAGAAACAGTCCAAAGATTAGCCTGGACTGCTCTGCTGCCAGGGACGGGTGGCAGGATGGGAACCTGTCTCCCTCCCAGCGCCGCCATGAATCAAGGCTTTAAAACTTTCACAGACATTTCCCTCTACTCCTCAAAGTAGCTTCAGGGGGAAGAAGAGTGAGTGACAGTTTAATCTTTCCATCCTTGCCAATTTTTATTTCCTCCTCCCGAACCACCCCCCGCTCTGCCCTCCCTGCCTGGAAAGTCCATCTGGTGTCACCCAGGGCCAAGCAGCGGCCCTTAGCAGCAGCTGGAAGCGGGAAGAGCTTCGGGAGGCTGGCTCCAGACTGGAGCCACTTGGCCCACGTGGGGCAGCGGTGGGCGTGCTGAAGTGGAGGGACGGGGGGTGGGAGAAGGAAGCAGATCCAGGACTCGCGAACAGGCCTGGAAGAGTGGGAAGGCGATGTGGGGAACAGAGGTGGCCCAAGTACACAAGAAGAGAAAAAGGGAGGAGCTGCCCTCAGAGGAATGGAAACACAGAAGGAAGAGAAGGATGAGGAGTTGGGGGAGAAGAAGAAAGGGTCAGAAACTGGGGGAGAGGAAAAAAGATAGAGGCCTGGCATGAGCGGAGTTCCAGAGTATGGCATTAAGGGAAGCAGGAAGAGAGGAAGGGAGAAATCCCCAAATTATAACTGGGTCACGCCCTAGAAGTTTTTTTCAATAAGTAAGTTTAAAACTCAAAACCCATCTTCATCCAAAACATTGACTCCCATGTTGACCAAGTTCCCACCGCGACCCGCAAAACAAGGCCGACTACAGGACCCAGCGCGTGACACCTCCTTGCGTTTTGCACTTTGGCACCTCTCTGGCCTCAGAAATCCCAGGGCTTTCCACCTTGTCTACGCATTAGAGTTTCCAGGGAAACTTTGAAAGTACCTATGCCTGGGCTTCTGTTTCGATGACTTTAATCAGAATTTCTGCTGGAGGGACCTCTGCAGGGCGAAAAAGAAGACCCAGGTGATTTGCAGGTACAGCCAGAGTTACAAACCACGAATGGAAGCCAGGCGTGGTGGTTCGTGCCTGTCATCCCAGCATTTTGGGAGGCTGAGGTGGGAGGATTGTCTGAGGCTAGGCGTTCAAGACCAGCCTGGGCAACATAGCAAGACTGTCTCTACAAAAAATAAAAAATCGCAAAAAACTAGCCAGATGTGGTGAGGCATGCCTATAGCCCCAGCTACTCAGGAGGCCTAGGTGGGAGAATTGCTTGAGCCCAGGAGGTAGGTCAAAGCTACAGTGAGCCATGATCGTGCCACCGCACTGCAACAGAGTAAGACTCCCAACTCAAAAAAAAAAGAAAGAAAAAGAAAATCCTTAATGTAACGACAGTGTAATTCTTAGCTCTGTGAGGGGTAGAGTGGGCTTTCTGTCCTTTGTGAATAACATTGTTTTTAAGGGAAGTTGTGCTTAGGTTTCAACTCCAGATGGCAGGGACAAGCCAGCCCCTACATCCTATATTCCACCCACCCCCACACCCCAATACTTATGCAGCGCATGGAGGTGGGGGGGCACAAAGCTGGTCCAGTTCTTCCCCCCAACACCCGAGTCCCAGTGGGAGGCCCTCATTCCATTCCTGATGAGACGAGGGCCATCTGTTCCCGTGTGGGAATCTCAAGTGTTTACAAGTCAGGGAGCTCCTATTCGAGTTTGGTTAAAGCCGAAAGAACGGAGAAAATAAGGCAAAATGTGTCAACAATAAACAACCACCAGAGGGGTGGGGCTTTGTAAGAAACAGCAGAACCTTTGTGTTCATAAGTAAAGACGACACATGCCTGGAAATGAAGCTGAAATGTGGCTTAACAGCTCCGTGCCAGGCAGTGTGCTGTGCCAGAATGTCAGGGAAGCTGGTTTCTTAAAGCTGTGTGAACTTGCATTCGAGCTGCCGGACATACCAAGATCGTTCCAACCGAACCAAGGCAGCCATTTCTCCTGGGGAGAAAGGAAGAAGGTGATGGAGCAGGAACACTGGACACTTGAGAATCTGCAGCCCGTAGGACCAACGAGAGGATTTCACGCAGGCCCCCACGGCCTGCATGCCCGCCCACACGCTGGCACCTGGAAGATGCACGCCCACTTCCTGCGGACCCCATGGAGATGGCACATGGGAGCGGGATGCCGCTTGTGAGCAGCACCCGGGAGACAGCTGGCAGCGACCCACAGCTTTGTGAAATCCTTCAAGCCAACAAGACAGAACAGAACAGGCCAGAGGGTACAGCCAAAAACCTGTTGTTTCTTCACCTCTTCCAGCATCACACAATATAAAGTCAATCAAATAGTCGAATTACGCAAGCCATAGCCTAGGGAATATTATGTAAATGGAGCCAGTGTCTGGTGACAAAACGGACTCCCCCAGATTCTCTGCTACAGAGATGCTCTGGCCCACAAATGGGACTGGGGACCCTGGTGCTCAGATGACCAGCCCCTCGGCCAGCATAGGGCAGAATGGCAGCTGGTCCTCCCGGAGTGGGTGTCTCCCATCGCGGAGGTGGCCACTCCATGCGGGGCAGCGGGTGTGGGAGAGGCCAGCACATCAGCCCCCTCCCTTACCCTAATTAGGAACAGAACAATATGCTGTTGTGCCTAAATTATTTGAATTCCTTGGCAAGTCAGGCTCCACAGCTACCTGGGTCAGAGGCCTTCGCACGTTACCTCAGGGTGAGGGGGTGATGCAGGGGCCCAAGAGGAGCGAGGGAGACAGCGGCCCAGCCAGGGGAGTCTTGGACATGCCCCGGGGTTCAGGGGAGCCATGGCAGCACTCTGGCACAGCAGCAGCTCCGGAGGTCTGGTCCTCCAGTCCCTCCACCCTGGCTCCCACCATGGCAAGTCAGCCTCTGTTCAGCCGCTGTAGCCTCTGCGACCCCTCAAACTCCTGCCTCACGACTTCTGCTTTTCCGTGGCTTTTGCTCACTCGCCACCTTCCCACGTGCCTTCTAGCTTCTGTACAAGTCTAGGATCTGCTCTTCGGATAGCGACACTGAGACGGAGAGACCGATAAACTCAGTTCATTGCTTCTCTCTGCAGACCTTTCTTCCTGGACAGAAGTCTCACTGCAGCCTCCCACTGGGTGCCTTTGAGTCAGCCACCACCCTCTGGTCCAGACTGCTGGGGCCAGGGTAGAACAGGGACGTCGGGCAGAGCGTGGCAGCCCACACAAACAGGATTCCCCGTGGCTTTGTTCAGGAGGGGCCCATGGGTAGACCAAACACCTGGTCCAGGACAATTTCACCTCCCTCACCCGGCTGTCAGCCTTCCCTTGGGAGTCTGGGATGTGCGCACTCCGACACACGCCAGGTGGCCCAAGCCGAGCAAGCACAGGATAGAAGGGCACTGCTCGAAGGGGAAGAGCCCAAACAGCTTTCTGATGCCAAACGTCAAGATTCTGGGTTCATATGTGATGAAGTCGAAAACGACTACGGCAGGGTTGAATCGGGTGCAGAGAAGAATGAACCTTTAGAGAGTAAGAGCTAGCAGGTATCCAGTGGGGGCTCTGCGCCAGGCTCTCACCCAGGGGTTAAGCACTCAGCCGGCATTGACTACTACCTGCTCTGACGTTCTGGCATGGCTTGGGACAGCATGGCAAATCTGTTTGTTGGCTGATCCGAAAGCAGCCCTAACCGTTTCTCCCTTCACCACCACTAAAGAAGCCGAAAAAGGCGTTGCCACTTCCTTCACAGATGTGGGGTCTTGTGGCCCTGTTCAGGCCAATGAAAAGAAAAGGAAGTCATGTGGGAGCTGTAGGGAAAGTGTTTCCTTTTCAGAGAAAAGGAGAAAGTCACCCTGGAACATAGGTTCCTCCCTCACATATATTTCACCAACACACTTAATAACAAAAAAAATTCTGCTACCGCCACCCACCTCCACTCCCCGCACCAGCTGTGAATTGAGATTTAACATCTGAAGAGACCTCAGCCATGGTATACGTGAAGCACCGAACAGGAGGAGGAAATGAAAGCTGGTGTTCTTGTCAGGAAGAGCCTGGGTTCCTCGTAAGTCTGTCAAGCAGTCGACACCAGCTGCGCCTCCAGACTGACACATGTTACTATCCCCGTCTTCTATAGAAGGAAACCAAGGCCCAGAGTGGGTAAGCAATTGGTCTAGGATCTCTCAGCCATGAAAGCACTTAGCTTACAACCAGGCCTGCTGATTCCAGAAGCCTAAACAAACTCCTCTCCAGCTGGAAGAAATCTTAGAATTGAAAAGTCTGCACTTGGGAGGACCCAAAGGACTCTGCAGTCCAGCTCCTTTCAATGAAGAGGTAAGGCCCACAGTGGTTCAGTGTTGGGCCCAAGTCTGTGGGCTTCGCCCTCCTAAGGTATTAAGACCGAGTCTTGACACCTCTCCGGCGTTCTTTCCATCACCCGTTCTTTCTCTCCTGAGAAAAACAAGAAGCTACAAATCCTGTATAGTGCCATGGTGGCTTCTGCATTGCCTGGCTAGGGATGTGTCATCCTGACTCGTCTGGACCTCTGACACCGCAGAAACCAAGACAGAAGTCAAGACGATAGTATCGTATGTCAGAAAGTTATCGTGTTGACCACATTACACTTCAGTGTATTTAGACTACATTAAGCCAAGATATTTTATACCAGAAAATGTTACCTGAGAAGGAACATGATTAGTGGCTCTTGCAAGATTCACTGTAGGGGCTTGCAGCACAATCCCCAGAGGGAGAACAGGGTTGCGTTTGTAGAGCAAAGGCAGACGCCATCCCTGAGGCAATTTCTATTATTAAGCCACTCAAAAAAATAAAACCAAACAACTTTTCAGTTTCCGAAAGATCTCAATAAAATAAAGAGGTCTTTTTACACATCACCTTGCCACCTTTCCAAAACGTGTTGGCCATGATGGAGAGTTTGGTTTTGAAAACCCAATTCTAAAAATCTTTTTCTTCCACACTCTGGCTTCTTTTCAAGCATCTCTTAACTTTCCCAAAAAGCTGCCATCATCCTGTGATTGATGCACTTCTGGAGATTCGGCTGAACTTGTCTGCTCACATTATCCAGCTGTTCAGGGCCTGTGGTTTTCACTAATGGTCGCTGCATTTGATCATTCCCCTCTTACTCCTAAACTCCCTGGCAATGCCCAAGAAAAATGGAGACCGCAACTGGTACTGAGAGCCTTGCTAATTTAGCAAAGTTTAGGATAAGAAAACGCCTTACTACTACATGGCATTCGGGAGAAAACCAGAAGACTCTTTTGTTTATTTGTTTCACCAAAAAATGTTGACAACCTGTTGTATGTCAAGCTCTCTGCTCAACACTCTAGATGCATTATCCCATTTAACAAAGCTACAAAAGTAAAAGTTAAGCACTACTATTATACTCATTTTTTAAATCAAGAAATTAAGGTTTATCAAGATAGAGTAGCTTAACCAGTGCAAAATGGTTATAGTCTAGAAAGGGAGGCAGCGGGTAGTATACACACACACACACACACACACACATCAATACAAAGCAGAATGCAACCAATAGATGATCTAGCTTTTAGGACTCAGCAAAAGAAGAGATTACATTCAGGCCTCATGGAGAACATGGCATTTAGTGGGGTTCTAGAAAATGAGTAAGAGCGTAGCAAAAAAATTGAAAGGGAGGGTAATCCCAGTACAGTAGAAGGAATGACATAAGTGAGGGGGTGGTGGCAGGGAATATAGAATCCTCCAGTCAAGTAAGAGCAGAGGGCGCAGGAGTAGAGGAAAGGTGTTAAGGTAGACTGGGTGTGGGTCGCAAGGTAACTGGAATGTCAGCTTTAATCAGAAATTTATCAGAACCACAAAGAGGAGCCACTGAAAAGTCTTACAGAGTTCAAAACAGTCCTAAGGCTGTCCTTAAGAAGAGTGTATTTGACAGTGATATGAAAGATGGACAAGGGGGAGGCTGATGGCTGGGAGTCCAGCTAGCCAGACCACTAGAAACGGGGGCAAATAATGAGCCATGGTGGAAGCAAGGGGGGAGGGAAGAAGAACACATGGGAGAGAAACATGGTCATAAAAGACCTGGCAATGGGTGAGTGGGGGAACGAGGTGTCAAGAAGTGATTCGGATGCTGTATAGCATGGGGCCACTGATGGGGCCACTGATACACGTCCAAGCAAAGCTCAGTGTCTGGGAGTAAACTGTTGAACAAAAAAACCGCAGTGGAAAGAACTTCCGGTTTAAAATGACACCTGGCTGGGAGTCCCTGACTCAACTTCTCCCAATTTCCCACTCAACATACATGTGGTTACACATTTTGAAGAATGAAATTCAAAATTAGCACAGAAATGGAATTGCCAAAATGGCTGATGGTAGATTCAGAGAAGCAATGAGTGGCCAAGCTACAGTGGCTCTCCTGAGGCAGGGAAGCCCACATATGGCAAAGAAAGTAAGGTGGCCTCCAGTCTTTCCCCACTTTTCTGCCTTGTCTCAATAACCCAGACAGTGCCAAACTAGTGTATCATGCAAGTGTTCCTTTCCAAGGTGCCGAGTAAAATACTATCCCCTGTTCTCCCCCACTAACCCCGTCTTACTCTCATTTTCTATTGCACTGATGGACTGAATGCAAACAACAGGAAGGTGAAGGGGTCTGGCATGATGCTTTTCCTCCCAGGGTGTGTAGCCCTCACACTGAAGCTACATGAGCAAGAAAAGGGACTGCAGTAAGTCCCCAACAAACAAACCTTCGGGCTGCAAGCTTCCAAAGATGTGAACGTGCGTCCACATGTCCAATCGCATAAGTTAGTTCACGTATCTGGCATACATTGTCACGCGCATGCAGCCTCTGCAAGCGGTTGTGCTTTTGTGCACTTTACTGTTTAGTACTGTGTAGAGTACAGTAGTAGAGAATCTTTATTTCAAGCCCAGGGTGTCCAGAAGCAAGTGCAAAAGCAGCAGTAGTGTAGCTGGTCCCATACAGCTGATTGTGTTAGTTGGGTACCTCGGTTAACTTTGTTGGACTTACAAACATCTTGGACTAACAAATGCACTCTTGGAATGGAACTCACTTGTATGTAGGAGACTTACTGTATATGTTTAAAAGTCTATTTTAAACTCAACCTCTCAGCCTGTGTCTCAGCCCCTCTTAGGAACCAATAAATAAAACACATTTGGGGTGATAAACAACAAATGTTACAGGTACACAACACTGATAGAGAGACATGGGTTCCTGTGCTCCCTGCCATATGAATGGCAATGCTCACCTCAACTCTGGGGATGGGAGCACAAGGTATCTATAGGTATCCTTCACCCTCCTGGTGAGATTTAGGAGGCACTGGAACAGATGACAGATTTATGTGGAGGTGACGGTTGTAAGGAGAGAAATGAGAGTCCTTTGGAGACCAGCCCTTGGCTTTCCACCAGGACCTGGCAAGACTGCCTGCTGCGGGGTTGTTTTATCCACTCTGCCACCAGTCAGTCCATTTTTAAAAACTCTTTGTCAAGATAATCTTCTGATTTCCTCTGAAGACAGCCTTTGCTTTTGCAAATACTAACAACAATGATAACAGTTACAGGAATAATAAGTTCAATATCCCTGATGTGGTTGAACTTCCATGCCCCAGGTAAGGAGAGGTTCTGAGTAAGTGATGTGCCCAAGCTGGTGGTCGGGCCCAGGAGGAGTCTAGACCTCCCAAGCCTTCAGCATGGGTAGTGCGGTTCTCCTGGCTGCCCTCCCCTCCAGTTTCCTTCCCCTAGCCCTCCTCCCGTCCCCCCTACCCTTGCAATGTGGAGTCCCAGGACCTGCACCCTCCAAGGCGACAGGCGGTGGGTGAGTCATCTTTCCTTCACGCTGTCTTAATCCCTCTGAATGTCAGCAAGTCAGGAATAAGCCACCGTCACTTCCAAACGAGTCTCCCCATGTGCTGTCTTGTTTTTCTTGTTTCCTTTGTGTATCTGTCGCTGAATAATTCTTCCCAAGCTGCTCGGATGACTCTGAATTGCTGAGCCTTATACCGTGGAGAAACAACAGAACGAGGCTGGCCTGTACGCAAGGATGTGTGACTCTGGCATCTTGAAATGTGTACAGCATGCGTGCCACCATGCCTGTGAACAGTTGGAGCCACCTATTAACTCTAAATAGACACCTGTAGGGTAGTTCCGAGCCTCATGGTGATAGGGCTCCGGCCCTGGCTCTGCCACCAACCAGGAGCTCAAAGGCTCACTTTACATTTCTGCCACTTCCTCTGTAAGATGATAAGTTCCTGCCAACTTTAACATCTTAGGATTCACTCACATTTAGGGAGTTAAATCGAATTTCTGGCACTACTATTTTGGAAGGCCGGTTTTGACCTAAGCATATGGAATGCCAAATATAACGCTTTCACTGCATTTCTATCTCTGTTTATGGCTGCACGTACTAAGCCAAGATGAGCCTGTTTGGTTCAAAGTGAGACAGCCGGGGTGTGCCGGGCACGTGCACTCTGTGCTGTCTGTAACTGCAGCTCTTCCAGAATTTTCTGTGGAGGAGCAGCAGAAACCTCAAGTAGGATGCCGTCTTAATAACTAGATAACTTCAAAGGCAGAGGCTGTATCAACTGAGCATGATGAGCAAATGTCTGAGCTGAAATATCTCCATTTTCACAGATGCCATCAGCTAAGAAACGGGTGGGAACAAAGCAAGTCTAACTGCATGGACACTGCAGGGTGGATGTTGTCAGTCTCCGGAACCTGGCTGCTACAGGTTGTCAGGAGCTATTGCTGGACTGAGGAGGGTCAGTTGTGTTCTGTGGATGTTACTAAGGTGTCTGGTTAAGTGGATGCTGATAGGGCATCCATGAGACGAAGGTCTCATGACAGCTGAACACTGGTTAAGAGAGTCCTGGATCCACCATGTACACATGACAGATGGCAGGGACCACACATTTATCTGCAGAGGATGCAGAGCCTTGGTGGTGGATGCGACGGCTTGGTAACCAGGACGCTCCGTTCCTCAGGGCTCCTGCCAACTGAATTTAGCTGTGGTCTCCAGTGACCATGGTGGGAAACAGCTGGCAGAGTGCCTCCAGCAGCATCAGATGATGCAGGCAGGCAGCTTGGCCAGGCCATGAAGGACATGACCACGAATTCACAGAACTGGGAGAGCCACAGGAAAATATCGAGTGCAGACCCCATCCTCTAAAAGCTCTCTCAACTCACGGGCTTCATGGAAAGAACACAATCCTCTCCTCTCTGATCCCTGGCCAGCTGGTGGGGCAGTGGACGGGTTAGCAGACCCAGAAGATGTTCAATCTCTCTACCTTACATAGAGAAGAGAAACTGAAATGTTCTTGTGAATGTCAGTGGACAGCAGGGAACACAAGCCTCTGCAGGGCCCTTTGCGGTTTTCAGGTCGGTCCCACAAACCATCCTTCACTTTACGACCATGGGATTTGTGCAAAGCCCACACATTGGCAGGCTCTGTGGAGAGCTTAACTGGCCAGACAGAACCCTTTCTTCTCTTGGGTAACACCTTTTCAGCTTCTCTAAGCTTTTGGAAGGATACCCAAGTGGTGCTTAAATTGGAGCAGTCCTTAAGCGTTTAAAAGAAACATTTTTTAATGATGAAAACAGCACCTACAATTTTGCATGATGGCATTGATAGTAGCAATTATAGAAGGAGTTCACTAAGCACAATGGATTGGGGCTAAGCGCATTTGCAAATATTGTTTTATTCAGTCCTTGCAATTTTTGCTTTTAAGAAAGTAATCTTGTCTGCCCTGATTTGGAGATAAGGGCTCTGAAGAGCAAAGTCTTGTTACTTGTAAAAGGGCATAAAGATAGAGATCTCTGAAGTGTGGCTCAGACCCTGATGCACCTTGTCTCTGTTACTGTGCTATCAGGTCACACTCGTCTTGGGTCCCAGCTGAGTCCTGCCCCCTGGTATCTCATCTTGTGCCTCTCAGCAAGGATGGTTCTATCACCACAAGCAGTCTGCGCCCCTCACATTGGAGAGTGTCATGTGCAAGGCCCCTTCGTCCAGCAAGCCCTGAGACGGTCTAACATCATGGCCAAGAACACTGCCCTGCATTAGATAGACCTGATGCAGATGCTGGCTCAGTAGCCTGCTGGCTGTGATACCTGTCCAGGTCACCCACTTCAACTTTCTGGCGTTCAGTTTCTTTAAGTGTGGGTGTCACCACCTACCTTTTAGGGTTGGAGGGAACATGAAAATTAGATGCAATAACCATGTAAACAACTGGCAATGAATAAGTCTTCAATATGATGATTGCACTGTTTCTGTTTCACTGAGGTTTTTGGGAAAACTCATGTTTATGTCTGCTCAACCTTCTCTCAGCCGTTACCAAGGCAGGGCAATTCACTCAAATAATTGTTGAGAATCTGCCATGTCAGATCCCATGCCAGGCACTTGCAATAGAAAAATAAACATGTGATTGGAACTCAGGAAGCCACTTGACTAGTAAAAGGAGAAGATGCCCTCAAACTAATTGCAGCAAAATGTGATCACAAAGGCTTGAGCATTGTGTCATGGGAACACAGAACAACAAATTATCTCTGGGGCAGTCAAGAAATGTCCACAAATGTGCAGTGAGGCAAATGTGACAAACAAATGGCACATCCAAATCCTGCATCCCCTCCACGGGGAGAAGATGACCAGACAGTGTTCACTTGTGGTCCCTTGTGACTGTGGTGCCAAAACAAGGGAGGGTGTTATCTGAGGCAGACATGGTTGTTGCATTTCCAGATTGGCCTTTGAGAATAGGAAGACTCTGCACCCCGGTTGGGCCATGGCCCCACGGAGCCCAGAGGTTCAAGTTCAAGGAATTTGCATCCCAAAGTGGCTCCTGCGTTCTCTGCCAGAAGTTTCTGTCCCATGAGCTCTGCAGGAGGAGACAATGGGCATGTTCCCTTCTAGTTCTTTGCTCTTGAACTTGTCCCTGAAAATACATGTTTTTCATATAAAATTCTGCTCTCGGCTCCACCAACCAACCGAGAACCCAGCAGCCTCATCTCGCCTGCAGCAGTTTCCTTGGCAACCGGGAGCCAGCCAGAGAGCTTCCACCCACAGTGCCCTGCACGGCCAGGCCCGCCCTGCTCCCAGCTATGAGAGCCATGGAGAAGCCTTCCTGTGCATGGCACCACCCAGAGCCACGTGTGTCCCGTGGTGCACCTCTCAACTGGGTGCTTGCCAGCAGGAGAGCTTCACAGCACGCATCTTGCCTTGTTGGGACAAATGCCACCATTGTTCACAGTGCTCCCAAAGGGATCCAGAGGTGGAAATCCAAAGAATTTTCCTATGGGCTCTCTTGATCTTCTTATCCTTTTCTTTTTAAAGAAAACCAATGACCCTGGCACTCCCTTGTGGTCACTCTTTCAATTGTCCATGGAAATGCACACTGAAAGGCCAGAGTTAAGATCAAGCATGCTGTTTTGTTTCCCACTCAGGGGAACATGTTGTTTTGCTTCCCCGCTGATCTCCATTGATCTCCGTAGTTGTCAGAGGAGTCTAAGTCACCATGGGCCACAGTCTGGCCTCTGGAGCATGATCAGCCAAGAGGAGCCACAGACATACAGGGTGAGGACATACAGGGCCAGGGCACTTCCTGTCTCTCCTTGTGCCAACCATGGCTCATGTGGGGTCATCCTGTGGACAGCCTGATCATGGAAAAAGCATGGACAACTCCACTTCACAAATAACACCAACAGGCACCGTCAGAGCAGGCTTCTCAGACCTGTGTCTGTGTGGGGTCCTGGGGATTCTGATGCAGTGGGTCTGACCCAGGCAGTCTGAGGGGGCCTGAGGGTATGCACATCCACAGACTCCTTGGGGATTCTGCTGCATCCTTGAGTAGCAAGGACCTGTGTTTGTATACATGAGCTCACACATGCACACATGTATATACCGACTCACACATGTATACATGGACTCACACATATAGCAAATGTATGTATGAACTCACACATGTATACACAGACTCACGCACATACATACGAATACATGAAGTCAAACATGCATACATATATACATGGACTCACACATGATAACATACACAAACTCTCATATGCACCTATGAATATATGAACTTGCACATGTTCCTATGGACTCACATATGTACACATGAATACATAGACTCGTGTGCACATGTATACAATAGTGTCACACATGTATAGTAGACTCACACAAGTACATAAGAATACATAGACTCACACGTGTGCACATGTATACAATAGTGTCACACATGCATAGTAGACTCACACAAGTACACAAGAATACATAGACTCACATGTGTGCACATATATAAACTGACTCACTCATGAATAAACAGACTCACATGTACATGTTAACATATGAACTCACACATGCATATGCACTCACACATGTGCCTATGTATACCCAGATTCACACATGCACACATGTGTACATGGATTAATGCATATATTAACATACTTATATATATACACACACAAAGACACAAATTCACACATGTACAGATGAATACACAAATTCACACATGTACACATGGACTCACACATGCACACATAAATACATGAACTCACACATGCATGCAATAGTACCACACATGTATGACAGACTCACATGTACATATGAATGCATGGACTCACACATGTGCACATGTGTACATTGACTCACACATGTATACACTGACTCACACATATACACATGGGTACACAAAGTCACACATGTATGCATGTGTACATGGACTCATACATTTGCCAATGTATACACAAACTCAAACATGTGCATATGAATGCCCACTCACACATGTACATATGAACTCACACATGTAGGCATGAATATATAGACTGACGTGTACACATGTATACAATAGTGTCACATATGTATAATAGACATGTACATATGAATACAAGGACTCACACATGTGCACATGTATACACTAGCACAAGAATACATGGATTCACATATATGTATGAGCATATGAACTCACACAAGTCTATGTGAGCTCATACATGCATACATAGACTCACATATGTGTCTATGTATACCCAGATTTGCACATGTGTACATGGATTAATGTATATATTTACAGACTCACACATATACACATGAGTACGCAAACTCACATATGCATATGTATGTATGGTTTCACACATATATGCACCAACATATATAAATACACATGCTGTCAGTTGTAAACATGTATACACAAACTCATACAAGAATAACTATACTCACACATGTACACATCTATACACAGGCTCACACATGCACACATGTATGCATGGGCTCACCCAGTATGTCTGTATGCACAAGCTCACACACGTATACATGAACACACGGCACACATCCATGTGTACACATGTATGCAAGGATCCACACGTGTGCACACACTTATACATACTTGCACATGTGTAAAAGACATACATGTACACAAGTGCTCGCATGTGTGCACATATAAATGAAATCCCACATGTATATATGGACTCATATATGCACATATGTACACAGACTAACTCATGTACACGTGTATCCACAGACTCACACATGTATACACGGGCTCACACATGTATACACATATGCATGTATCATGTTCTCCAACTTGAACCTGTACTTGCTGCAAAGTGGATGAGAAAAAAAGTTCAACTTTCACTCTTGAGAGATTTATATGTTGAAAGCACTTTTATAGACATTCCTCTCAGGCAAGCAAGGTAGGTCATGTTATGAGCTTGGGTTTTCCATTCAATGAGATTCCAGGTCCAATTGTTCATAAATGTTCACCACAAAAGACTAAACCAATTGGAATAGTTTCGTCATTGTTATAGCATGTTTATTGTTATTATAGCATCTGTATCTGTATAGTAGCTGTACATAGTATCATTATTATGACTGTTATTAGAAACACACACAGAGACACATCCACTGACATGCTCTAAGTCTGAATGGGTTCTAGTTTCAAGAACGTCATTTTATAGACTCACAGAAGGTTCACAGAATGTCTCTGGGAAGAGCCTCTTGACCAGCAAGGCATCTCCAGAGACTCCAGCGTTCTTCTTTGAGTGAACTTTGCTGCCTTGACCTGATATGTCCTGGCTCCCTACAGATGGCCTGAAATCCCACATTGTGGGGTGGGTCTTTGCAGGGGAAAGGGGTAATCTGCCTCAGCCAGTGTAGGTACAGTGAGCCCCCTCTCCTCCCAATATTCAGGACATCACCATGGGACTGTCTGTGGAAGGAGTGTCTTTGCAGGTATAACTAGACAAAGGTCTTCAGATAAGGTCACCCTGACTTAGGGGTGCCCTAAGTCCAATGGCATGTCCTTATAAGAGACAAAAATAAGAAAAGAGAGGACCCAGAGAAGGCCATGAGGATGGAGGCGGAGAGTGGAATGACGCTGTCATACGTGGAGGGATGCCACGGATCTCAGAAGCTGGATGAGGGAAGGCGGGTCCTCCCTGTGGCCTGGGAGGGAATGCGGCCCAGCAGACCCCAACTCCAGATTTCTGGCCTTCTGAACTGTAGAATAGATGTGTGTTGTTGCAGGCACCAGCCTTGTGGTAATTTGTTGTGGCCACCCTTGGAGACTCACTCACAACTTCTGACAAGCTTTCCGCTGGCGCCAGATGGCCTGGCTGTAGGCAGGTCCCCAGGGCTGCCCCTTATCTGCCCTGTCCCAGCAAGAGGTCGCCCTGCAGAGTCACATGGGAATGGAGCTTGGCCTGGGGACAGTAGTCCCAGGGACAAGTAGACATAACAGAGGCTCTCTGACCACACACAGTGGGGACAGAAAATGAACCAGTGGAGCCACGTGGGGATGGCGCTTGGACTGGTGTCAGTGGGCCCCGGACAAGCTCACTAAGGGAAGAGTGAACACAGCAGAGGCCCTCTGACCACACATGGAGGTGGGGACAGAATGAGCCTGCTACAATCTCAAGGTGGGCACGTTCACTCAGAATTCAGTCATCAAAACCAAAGCGTGACTAGCTTCTGGCTGTGACCAAGGTGAGGGAGACTTAAGCCTGCCTGTGGCTATGAGACATGAACTCTGGACCCTCAGACAGAGGTGATTCACCATGAAGGGGCAGTTTCCCCACAAGTCTTGTCCCCAGCCTGGGGCCTAGTTGCTCTGTCTAGATTCCCTCCCTAGCAGTGTGACCAGGTGTCCCTGGATTGTGTGGGGCACTGCTGCCATCGTGTGGTGTAGACGGCCACCACACTTGTCTGTCAGGCTCTGGCTCTTACCGACAGAGAGTCTGTGGTGCATCCTGACATAACAGAATGTGTCTGCATGAGCCAGTGTGGAGGGTGAGGCTTCTTTAGAAACCAAACTTTGAGAAGAACCAACTTCTGTTAGCCTGCTAATAAAGCTGTGGACATTCACAAACACCACGCAGCCTTGGGGGCGAGCACAGGTCCCTGGACACGTCCTTCTGAATTTCCAGTTCTGGCCTCAGTCCCTACCCACCTGGTGCTGTGAGGTACCCACAGGCAGGCATCTGGGCCAGGAGTGGGGAGGGCTGGAGTTTCAGGTCCATAGAATAGCGGGACTTCTGTTTATTTGTTTGACTCTCCAACAAGAGTTCTCATAGCCTAATTTCCTGGGAAAGCGAGTTTATGCAGCTCAGAGTTGTGTTTGGTGTGTGGTTGCTTTTAGAGTAAAAGAATCAGACCTGGCTCAGTGGCTTATGCCTATAATCCAAGCATTTTGGGAGGATGAGGCGGGAGGATTGCGTGAACCCACGAGCTCGAAATCAGCCTAGGTAACATAGTGAATTCCCATCTCAAAGAATAAAATTAAAGATATTAGCAGGTCATGGTGGTGAGCACCTGTAGTCCCAGCTACATGGAAGGCTGAGATGAGAGGATCACTTGAGCCCAGGAGTTGAAGGCTGCAGTGAACTATGGTTGTACCACTACACTCCAGCCTGGGAGACGGAGCAAGATCACATCTCGCAGAAAAATAAAATGGCATAAAATAATCTCTCTCTCTCTCTTAGTC